>JARJDW010001807.1:0-14210 GCA_030264715.1 Adinopsis sp. GC000173
AAAAAACACCACTTTGTAGCACATTTTGCATAATATTGCACGAGTCTTTACTATAGTCTCTGAGTCTATTTTTACGATTCAAAATACGTCTAGTGCAACAGTCGATGATGATGCTTCTTCTTGTTCTTCTCTATAACGTAGAACGATTGCGGCTTCCCATTGCCGGGAAAGTACTTGAAGAATGACGATTTCTTTAAGTTGGCCGGCACGTAGTACGACGGCTTCTTGTAGTGCTGCCGCGAATTCGTCTGCTGATGCTGTAGCGACGATGACGACGGCTTATCGATCACCTCATTCCAATTCGCATACTTCACATCCAGTTGCGCGATCTTATTCACCTGCTGATTGTCGTCGTGCAGACGCGACTTGGACTTGGCCTGAATGATCTTCTTGATGACGGGAATGTTCCAGTGATAGATCTTGCCCGGTTTACCATTAGACTTAAAGCCAACCGGCACCTTCTTGTCCGGTTCGATGTAGGCGTTCGGCTTATTGTGCACGTAGTAGTGCTGATTCGGCGGCAGCTTGATGACGAACATGTGCGAATCGTCGGAGCGGCTGTGGTGGCGCGATTCGACCGCCAAGCGTTTGCGATGGTGGCTGTTGGGCGCTCGCACACGCGACAATCCAATCTTTGTGAGGAGTTCGTGGTTCTTTAGCGTGCTCGGCGACTTGGCCTCCGTCAACACCACGTAGAGGGAGAGTAGCGCTACCAGTACGAGGGTACACCTGCAACAATAACCAAAATTGTGAAATTTTTGTCCATTTTAGCATTTTTCATCAAAGTAAATAGCCATTCCTTTGGATGCAAAGACGAGAAGTGTGAAATCCATTACTGTGTGAATCAGTACTCGTTATTTTGTAAAATATGTCGCAATAGCTAACTGTTTTGCGATAAACGAAAATGTCATTGGCGTATAGTAGTAAAGGAAGTGTTGTCGTGTTCGTTTTGTGCTTGTAATTAAGAGAACTTATTATCAGTTAGATGCTAATTGCACACGCATCGTCGATGAGAACAACAACGAAACGCAATGAATTTGTGATTAATTATATCTGTAGTTTCGATGCGCTGTTATTGCATTATTATTATTATTATTATTACATATTATGGAAATGACAAAGCAGCACACAGTATGTTGCAGTGCAAATTAATTGGTGGCTTTTTTGTGGGCAGAAGGAATGCTGAACGCAAAAATTAATTTATTGTTGTGGGTTACAATTCTTTCAAGATGCGTCATACACACAGATATTCACTTACGTTAGTTAAAACTGAGTGGAAATTAATTTGAAATTGGTAAAAAATAATGTATAATAACAAATTTTAAAAAAGTTTAAGTTTATTACCACTAATATTGGATTTCTTAGGCCTAAAGGGCATATTTCTTGGGTGCGGCATAGATTCAAACCAAAATTAATAATATATAAAAAAGAATATAAAGTATTTTAAGTGGAAACTGGGGCTAAATGAGAGAAAAATTGTGATAAAAAGTTAATTTATGTATAGGTTTCTGTGTTTATTTAAAAATATATAAAAACGCATTAAAATGTTTACGTTTTGACTGCATAGAGCACAAAGTATTCTCCTTCCAACAGGTGCGCGCATTTATGTCTATAAATGTTTCCACCAGCGACAATAATTTCACGGTGGAGATTGCAATGCAAAGTGCGCAGAACAAACTAGGTTATCTAACAATAACAACTAAATATATTGAATCGAATGAAAATATGTTTGCAAATTATACAGGGTGTCACAGCGAAAATTAAACACAAACATTTCTTTCAATATTTTGACTGGGACTCGTCGATGTGTTGTCGTAATGTTAATCACCTCTGTAGGACGATCACATGGATATAGGATATATTCTTCTAAAATTTTTAACATCTTAACATATTATGTAAATTAAAAAAGGAGTGAGTGTTGGTACTGCAACAAAAAATAATAAATACGTTTATTCGGATCTCTAAGAACAGTTAAAAAGTTTTTTGGTCTATTTAGAAATGGTGATTTCAGTTTAAACGATCAGCCTCGCGCAGCGCGATTTTTCGGCATTAATAATGACTGTATCCGAGATTTGAAGAACAAGTAATCCAAGAATTTCGACTTGAGAGAATGCTGAGAAGTTAAATGTGGACAAATCGACAACATTGCGCCATTTAAAAAATCTGGCTATACTTCGAAACTCGATATATGGGTTCCGCACATTCTGACAGAATGGTACAAACTGAACTCGGAGCGAATTTGATCGTTTTATTTAAAATCACCATTTCGAAATCGACAAAACCACTTTTTAACTATCCTTAGAGCAAGAGCAAGATCCAAATAAAACGTCTTTAACTCTCATTCCATTTTTGAGTTCGTATAATGACATTATCAACTTATTATTTTCCACTTTGAATACTAATCCTGCACACAACTTAATTTAAGTCAATTTCTGTCTGTAGTTCACTGTTAGTAAATAATATGATTATAAAATCTGGAACGAACTTATGGAATCACCTAATACATCCTACTATAGGGTGTCCTAGCAAAATTTTTCTTTTTATAGATGCGTAATTTGAAATCGATCTTTGTGTGATGAGAGGTCCGAGCGCTTTTGGTAAATCTGACGTTATCTGTGTTTCGTTTTCGCTGCGACACCCTGTATATATGCGCATGCTGCATGTTCTACAATATTTCGAATTATGAAAATGATCTGCGACGAAAGAACGTAGGCATGTATAGGTGTACGTATGTTAGAGTGCATGGACGATTGGGAATTTCAATAACCGCATTATATTTATATGTATTGTGTTATTATTAAATCATCGATGATCGATTATATTTAAACAATAAATAATAATAATAATAATAATAATAATAATGTTTCATTTGCATCGAGGGCAAAAAATATAATATTCAATTGATATTAAATCATTGAAGGTCTAAAAGAGCTATACATATAATTATGCGTACTTGTAAATCACAATGTGATCACTATTAATAATAAAATATGCGCGCCGCGCGGAAAAAATCCAGCCATCCAGCCATGAAGCGCGGAGAATAAATTTGAATAAAGAAGAATTATGATAGAATGCACGATGATGATGATGATGACGATGCCCGCGCGCTTTTACAATAAAATGGAAATTTGCATTCATGAATGAATATGTCAAGTTCGCGTTGCAGTTTTTCTTCTTCTCCTTCTTCTTATATGTATATGCTAAGAAAGGAAATGTATTTATATTTAAACTTAGCGTTGTATAAAAGGCAAATCGCAGCAAGGGCGCGCAATATGATAATAAATTGCTGATTAAAAACGCGCGCGCATATGAATAATTTATGCAGATGCATATATAATACGCCGTGCGCCGTCGCTTATATTTCTCTCATCCCGACTGATGGACTCTTCGAAACGCAGATATTTATCAAAATGTGCGATCATGCAGTGTCTCCCAAACGTTTTACATGATTACATTACAATGTTATATTTTACAGTATGAGAGGGAAATATGGTTACCAGCCCCAAGTAGTTGGAGATCTAATTCGAGGCGCGATGTTGAAACACTTGCTTTTGATTGTTTCATCTCTACTGCCATGGACTCTAATCAGTTATTTGTTAAAATTTGCTTTATTTAGTGCTATAATTGCACATTATTTTTACCATCAAAGAGAGAAATTTGACTTTAAATTGAGTCGGTTTATCGACTTTGAGCTGGATGGCTTAGGGGGCTGCACGTGAAACAAACGCGACGTCTTGTTTTCGTAAGATTTGAGTGCCAAGTTAAGCATTTCCGGTCTATAAATCTACGAATTTATCTCTCTAAGATAACGATTGCTGAATTAATTTTGACTAATTTACTACATACCGCCGATTTCCGTTTTGGTTAAATGTTTATCGCACTGTCCGTGTACTTATTAGGTGAAAAAAATGTCATCGAACGACAAAAAGTCACCTTAATCATCATCGTAAAACGTTGGCTGGCGAAGCAAAAAAATATATGAATGTGTAGTATCTCGTCGATGATGAGTTTGTATGAAAGCGTGTTTTTATATATTGTGCATACATATACCGTCTAACACGAAAATTTCACGCATTTTATCTATTGGTCATGGAGTAATATTGTTTTGAGCGCGCACGTCGTCATCGTCGTCGACCTCTAATCGTTTTGGGGCGGCCGCGGCATTGGTTTTTTGCAAGCGGATTTATTTATTGCAGCGCATCAAAATATCGTCAGATTGCTGTTGGTAAAGCAGCCGTAGTCAAACTCTGATAAGCGGTTATGCCTAATAGAGTAAATTTCTCTAGAAAGATCGATAAGAATTCAACTTTTCTGTGTGCTTTTTAAGACAAAACTAAGTGGTAGAAATAGGTTGACTATTACCCACTATAAATTTAAAAATATTATATATTAACTTTTTTCGTCCATTTTTTTGTATTCATTAATGAGACACATAAAAATAATCTTTAAAGTAAAAAAAAACAATAGATAATTTATCGATGATATGTCACATAAGTTGTAGTAATGTAAGCGGTTCATTAGTGCGCTATATAAAAAGAAGACAACATCCTTAGCGCGCGTTGTGCATGTTCCCATTTCATGCTCGATCGGAAGCGGAAGTTTTTTTCATATGCGCCATATAGTATATACATACACTGTTAGGTAGATAGAAAATAGGGAGAGCGCACACATATATACACACACACAGATTTTATTCTTTTTATTCTTCTTCCTCGCTTTCCGATCGATAAACTTTTATGCCTTTTAATAAAATATAACAGATATATAGGTACGATACGATGTTATAGATTTGTGTGTGTGTGTGCTGCTTTTTTATTGCACGTCATAAATTTCGCGGGTGGAATGGTGCACGGCGCGCGATCTTTTCGAAAGGTGCAAAAAAGCGTATAAAAACTAAATATATGCGATTTTTATTGGTGCGCAAAAAGTATCTAACACGAATTGCGAGACCTTTTGCTGCTACACATCAAATTCGGGTATAGATTTAGATAAAAAATGAAAATTTTTGTAATAATAAATCTCGGATAAGATTTTTCTTACTAAAAAATCCATTAACATCCATAGTATTACGTATTTTTTTCAAAAAGTAGTTATTAGTTACTAAATATTCTTGAATATTTATAAAAATTTGCTATGAACCACTTTATTACACGAGGCAGAAGGTACATATTTTAATTTGTTGTTTGATATACAATATTTTATGTCACTTTTGATTAAAAAATGAATGAAATTAATTTGTCATAGAGTTATTTATGTTACATGCCGTATCTAATCATAATTCCATTATGTTCCAGCGCTTAGTTATTTGATAACGTCGAGCAAAATAAAGTTTGACATCATTTCTAACTTCAAATTTGATGCAATTAACTTGTTATAAATAATTTAATTGTATTACAGTTCTAATACTTAAAAAAAATTGTTAATTTAGTGTTGAAATGAAATGCTGGCAACAAAAAATGATAAAACGAAACAACAAAATGTCATTTCGAGCTTAAATGCAATTAACTTGTATGAAAAATTTAATAAAAACACTTGTAAACAATATATGTATGTTGTATCTTATTATAATTAAATTGAACACTAAACAAATTGTTAATTTAGGCCGTTATATAATGCAATAAAAGCGGAATTTAATTGTAAAAAATGATTTGTTATCGCGGATAATTAGAGTTGACAACGATGTCAAAAACAATATCAAGCAAAGCGACATTACAAAATGTTTCGCTTAAATGCAATTAACTCGTAACATGTTGTATCTACCATATTTACTAGATAATATCGTTTACCATTGCGTTAAAATTAATGAAAATATGATAAATTAAAAACGGAATTCAATTGTAAGTAAAGATTTTGTCAGAGAAAACAATGCGAATCAAAACTAGATAATTTTTAGTTTAAAAATGTGAAGCAATCGACAACAACTTGATAATTTGTTAATTTACCAACTAATATTGTCAAAATAAAAAAAACATTGCAAGACTGGTAGACTGGTAGAAAAAAAGACAAATATGAAGCATATCTGATTTAATTTGCGATACCTAACAATGATATCCCAAAAAATGTCAATTTAATGTATTTTTTGCTTGAAAATTGATACAATTAGCTTATGTCACAGACAATATACTAGGAGCAGATGGGAAAAGTCTATGTAAATTTTTGTCGCGAAAAATGTTAGTTTTTTAGTGTTTAAATTCCTGTAGATGGAGCTATCAAAAATTGTGCATTGTTGCAATATCTGATTTCTATATATGTAATTTTGCATGCGTACGTATAACCACAGACAAAGAATGGCAACACAGTAAGGAAGTAAAGTACGATTTTAGGTTAGAGCTGGTAAAACCAAAAAGGGAAACTATTTTATTGTCAATATATAGGCAACTTAAAATACAGTAAAACTGCGACAAAATTCTCCCATATGATTTTTTTCTAGTATATTGTCTGTGTGTATGTTTCATATTTAGTATCTAATTATAATTAAATTGTCTCGCAGTCCCAACAACTTAATAAATTACTAATTTACCATCCAATATTGTTACCACATAAAAAAAATAATAACTAAGCGCAATTCTGGTGGTGGTTGTAATAAAAATAATAATAATAATAATAATAGTAAATGAGATTATTGTTTAACTTGTAAAAAAACATTGAATGCCTTTATATAGGAAGGGCGATGAAAGAGAAGAAGGCGAATAACGACCCATAAAATTACAATCATTATAAAATATTTATATATATATTATATTATGAATAGCCTCCTTTGCACACAGCCAATAATTATTAGCTTAAATAATATTATTTAATAATAATAATGGATAATATAATTTATGCGCGTCGTAGTACAATATATTGTTTTACTAGATTTATTGTTGAGTCAAAAATTACACACACGATACTTATAGGTTGATGGAATTAATCACATAATGGATCTGTTTAGAGATTCTAACCCCCCGAGCGCACTCCACACACACACACAAAATGCGATGATGATAGATGACGCATTATCTCACCGTTTTTTTCATTTTTTTTTTGTAATTTTAATCCGGCATATACATACCGCATTTTAATTGAATTGAATTCGGTGCGCTGCTTGTTAGATTCGTGTTGGCGCTGGGAAGTTTCTCAAGGAAATTAACACGAATTTTGCGTGTGTGCAATAATAATTGTTGCGCGACGCTAGATTTTACACATACACACCCATATGGAGGATGTGGATATCAATATTTGTACGTTTGACCTCTTCTTCTTCAACTTGTAGAGGCTCGCTGCGCTCGCATGTATGTATGCACACACAGATATATGTACCGTTTTGTTTGGGCTCGCTTGGTAATTTGTCATGATTTTCAGCGATGTGATAACTTGTTGGAAACACATGATGTTTAATGTTGCAACTACAATGTTTTTATTGTACGTTAAAACTGACATCATTTTGCAACAGTTTATCATGGGCCATACAAAACTTTTCGTTTAAAATAGAATAAAGCACTGTTTGTGTGTAGTTGACAATTAATTTGATTATAAAAAAACTTTAAAAAATATTATTGATGATTATCATTTGGCAACAATTTATTACAAGCCAGACAAAAGTTGTTGTTTAAAAATGGTGCTACTCGTATAGAAAAAGCGCTATTTGTGCAGTGGAGAATTATTAATATGATTAAAAGCTGTTAAAAATGGAATGTTTAAACATTAGTATCTAATAATTTATCATGGACTAGAATAAAGGCATGAACTTGTTTGCATTTAAGCAATTTTTGGTTATAACTAAAATTATTAATTGCTTAGTAACATTTAGATGTAATTTTATGACTGCAAACCACGTTCAACCAGCCGCGCAGTCTTCACTTTAAAAATTGTTTCGGAATTATGTGCTTGATTGATTTTTAGCAATATTGTGCTTAATTATTGTTCGCTATGTAAAATTTTTCGTTAAGAAATTGTGCTAGAATTAACCTTTAGATTCTATAAACAATCGCTAATTTATCTCGTTTTTCACAAATTGTGTAGTTGTCCGTTAATTTGCTTAAAAGTTCAGGTAATATACTAAAAAAATTGTTAAAATTAGAATGTTTCATCATTCATGTTAATACTGATATCATTTATTCATTTAAATCAATTAAGTATCATTTTATAGCTTAAAACTTAGCATTCTTCTAGCTAGAATTAAGTACTAGATTTCATTTGGAATATATGTAAGTTGATTAAAAATGTGTTTATTACTCATTATTTACTGATTTTATTTTAATTTATTTTTTTGTAAATTAATAATGAAGTAAAAATTGTAAATTTTGTCATAAAGCGCATTTCTTCCTATAGCCAATTATTGTTAAAGTCCCATCAGACAATAGAGCCGCACGAAGAATGTTAAAAGCGTCGCTGACAATTAATTTAATTAAAAAAAAAACGAGTTAGGTATACGTACCTACTTTAGATATTTATCATTCTTTTATTCTTTGCCTGTGACTTGTTGTGCTAATTTATCACTCATTCAAAAATGTTGTTTTTTTTTTAATTAAATAACACACAACGCACATTTGGTTGCTGCTGCTGGTGCAATTAGTGCCTAAATCATATTTTTTTGAGTTTTAATTAAATATAATCGAGATAATTATTTCTAACTGTTTCATAATTTCGATGTATTTGTTCGATTTTTCAATCAAATTTTGGTTTAATACGGTGGAATAAAGATAAAGCACATTTTTTAATTAATTTCAGATAATTATCTTCAATAAATTATGTTTTTTCTCTCTCTTTGATTATACAATAATTAGGTACATACATTTAATAATTTAATTCAATGAGATATTTGCAATCGCTTAACATTAATAATGGCCAGTGCCGGATTTAGAAAGATTGAGGTCCTTTAATTAATTATATTATTATGTGAGTGTACTATGTGGGACTAAAAAAGAATAGGTGGACAAGAAGAGTACTTTTTGAGCTGGACGAACTCTATATCTCAATTTCTGATGGCACGGAGACAATATTAATTTGATATTTTACGTTTTACATTACGTATACTGTCATGGACAGCGGAGTAATTAAAAACAATATCTAGATATTTCATTTCTAATGTGAGGTCCTTTTAAATGCGAGCCCTTAAGCTATTTTTTTAATTTACGACAAGCGCATTTTTTATCATATAGAAAATTCTTTTAGTTTTCAATCAATTTTGGCTTGAATTTTTAATTGAAGACAATTAATGTTATCTTCACATAATAAATTAATGTTTTTCTTTGATTTTTTATTATTAATTATTAAGTTAATATCGTATAAAGATAAAAAGTAGATTTTTTAATTAATTTACAACGTTTTGAGAAGATAGTCATCTCAAATCAATTAATTTTCTGGATTGTTATTAAATACAACAAATATAATTTATTTGCAGCTCCAATTCGCTTATCATAAAACCGCACTATATATATTATATATGGGGGGCAATAATTATTTTCCATTTACGATAACAAACGCTATTTTATTTACGACATGCACTTTATGTCATGGAAAATTATTTTAATAACAATACGCCATTGAAATGCCTTCTTCTTCTTCTTCGTTTTCTTCTTCCTAGTTCTTCAATGAAAAACGGTTAGGATAATAACATTTTACCGTCGTCGTGGTATTATTGTGTAAAACAAGAAGAAGTATTGTACACTATACCTCTAACCTAGTTTTTCGGTTTGTGTACGTATGTATTTTAGCGCTGATTGAGCTGTTAATTACCATCCTCCCGATAGAATGCGTTTCTTTGAATGTTAATCGACGGTACATCATTAGCCTACTACCAACTAATTGGAAATAAAAGATGATATATTGGAATTCGTTTTTAATTAAATGAAAAATTTAAAGAGAGTTATATTATTGTATGTATATGTATGTATTAAACAATTTGTAAGCAAGGAAGGAAGGCGCGTTCCATATTAGATTAGTTCATTACCATAAAACGAAACGATATGATTTATTTCTCAGCCCATAAATCGTTTAGCATTAAATCTACGAGGAGTGAGTATGTATAGTGTGTGTGTTTCAAGCGCAATTTATTTCCTCCGCAACCTATCTATTCTATACATCGCTCGCTCATAACACCATACCATACTGTATGCGCGCACTGCTCATTTCATAATTTCGCATAATCTTATCAAGTCTGATGCATGCGTTTTTACGCATTATTTACTTGATTATTTCATACAATTAACACAACAATATAGATTCATGTCGATAAATGGATGAATTTTTTAGATGTACTACTGTGTCCAAGCAGGAAAATCGCACATAATTAGATTTTTTTCTTAATTTGTAAGCATTGTATTAAACGTCTGCAACAAATTTTAAGTCAAAACATTTATTAGTTTTTGTTTTACGTTGAATTTTAAACAGCGCTTAGAGTGCATGCGGATTCATCTCTTCTATCGTCCCAAAACAGTTTTTTCAGAGCAGTTTTTGAGATTCTAGGATAGTTATAAGTGATACGGTACTAAATAAGGCAAATTCGGTAGTTGTGGATTGATATACACAGGATTTTTGGTGATAAAGTAACTAAAAATGAGTACATTGTGAGAGGTGCATTGTCAATGTGCCCAACATAGCCCAAAATATCTTCCAAAATGATATTGGCCAAGTCTTTTGACATACCAATAAGTTTCGAACAGACATATTAAGAAAGCCAAGCACAATTTCTTTGGTTTTCTTGACGTTTGATGCTCATTCGAAGCGTTCTTTGACTTCAAAGACTTTTCGAGTTTCTTTCCTTTCTTTCTTTTCTGATTCCACCGCTTGTAAGCATTGCTTTCTGACAAAAAATGGTCCCTGAAGATTTTTTGCAAGATTCCGAGCATTTCTACATCCAAAATTTCATTCCTCAAACAAAATTTAATGGAACTTTTTGCTCAATATTGCAATAATTGCCGCATGCACTTTTAACATCGTATAATATTAGCCGTAAAACAAAAAGTAATGAATGTTTTGATGTGAAAATTGTTATAGATGTTTATTACAATGCTTACAAGTTATAAAAAAATATATAATTAATGTACGGTTTATCTGGGCACCTCAAAAGGGACTCGTAATTATTGTGTTATTATTGATCTATTCCTACTTTGTTAGACTAAATTGCAGATAGCTTTCTATTAACTCTTGGTTTATTTACGATTATTATTATTAGGTATATTCAATATTAATTTATTAATTTAGTGTTGGCCTATTCCTTTTTGTTTTGTATTTTTTAATAATAAGTTTCAGACTGAAGACTTCAATTCGGCCTAATACTTGTTTGAATGTAAATAATAATGTATGAGTTACAACACGATTGAAATTGCACACTTGCTCCACTCACCCAATGAAAGCATCGCGCATTAAATAATAAAATATTTTAGTTAAAAATGAATGAAATCGGTAATTGGTATGTGTTTTGTTGCAGCTTTATTAACTGAGGAGAGTCACGTTTATTCCATGGATGGATGGATGGATGGATGGTGGAAGCACGACGACGACGACGCGCTCTCTCCAACGCAGTAAACTATGCAATGTAAGTATAAGTATATACCTACTACGTGTGTTAGTTTAGCATTTTGATTATAAGTTTGTTTTTACCACATTCCATCATCATTCATTCTTTCGATGTGATGTAGTAAGTAAAATTATTATATCTATATAGGTAGATAAAATTAAATACGTAGCTATATCTCTCCATTTTCACACCATAAAATTTTCAATTTGATGCTGCCTTGTGATGTTTACTTAAACACACACACTTGTTTCACAAATATTTATGTATGTCCCAACCGATGCTTTTTTCTTTCTTTCTCGAGAGAAGAGGCGCGTATTGCATCAGGCGGGGAGGTATACATTTATTATTATTACATATATGCATTAATTGAACAATTTTCGTTTCGAAAAACTGGTTATTTCAGTTAAACACGCTACTTGTTTAAATTAATTCCATATAATATTCAATTAACATAAATTCGCCACGAAATCAATGAAATGCGTTTTTTTTCTCTCTCGCCTCCGCGTTAATTAACATGTTCGAAAGGGTTGTCACTTTAATTTGCTGAAAAATTAAAGTCCGGAAACGAAATTAAATATGACGAAGCGGAATATTGGAGATTATGCTTAAAAATCGTCAAAGAAGCTCGAATTTGTTCGATGAGGAGACCCTTCATGTTAAAAAATAAGAGATAATCAAAATTGTCAAATAAAAACTAAGCTTACGAATCATTTTACGTTAAAAACTGATTAAAATGTGCTTCCACTTCAATATTACACGCACTAATTTAGCAAAAAAACATATTTTTTGTAATAATAATTTATCTAGCCGCTTATAATTTATTTAAAAATAATTGTAATTCATATATTTCATTAATCCATGACTAAACCACATTGTGACTGCACTATTTCGTGCGTTAATTTTCTAAAAGATGAAATGAAAAACAATCCGGAAACGAAATTAAATGTTGCGTAGTTAAATATTGGAGATTATTAAAGAAAATCGAATTTGTTTTATGAGGAGTCGTTTTATGTGAAAAAAGATAGATAACATTACGTAGGTAATTATTCTTAAAAATGGTTGAAGAAAAACTAAGTCATCTATTGCTTACAAGTCACTTTACGTTAAAAATAATTTAAATGTATTGCCATTTCAATATTACATGCGCTAATTTAGCAAAAAACACATTTTTTGTAATAATAATTTATCCAGTCGCTTATAATTTATTTAAAAATAATTGTAATTCATATATTCAATAACTAAACGACATTTGTCACTGTACTATACAGAAGTATAATTTTATTTAAATAAAACAGATAAAAAATGTGCATGGTAGCCTAGAAAATCGAGGGCAAATGATTTAACCGCGTTGTCACTTGATTAAATTAGGTATATCATTTATGAAAAATTTGATATAATAAATGTTGTATGGCCGGAAAATTGGGCAATTGTACTTGAATCAATCTGTTTTTTTTATTTATTACATAAAAAATGTCTAAATTATGCTTCTCGTAAAGCGAGCGAATGAAATGAATTTGTCGTATAAATACTTATCCGAATGAAAAATCCATATGTATACGTATATACGTTAGATGTATACGTTTGGTATGCGTGTAACAACAGCACGAACAGCAACAACAACTTCGACGACAACGCGCTCGAATTCATTCACTCTTCTTGCACTGCCCGCCTGCGTGCCTGCCTGCCTGCGCGCACTATGCTGTAAAAACTTTTTTACGAACTTGTTTCCCATTACATAAAATGATTTTTAATGGGAATTGGTTTTGTATTGATGTGTGCGCATGTAACAACAACACATGATGTTAAAATTACATACACAAGCAAACAAATAGGTACTCGAATGGTAGTTGGATTATTTTGAAAAAATGATAACTATATTGCATAATATGCGCGCATCAATTTGTAGTAGAAATGGGTTAATTAATATTGGAAGTGATATTAGTATTTTATGGCTCATTAGGCGCGCCGATTTCATTGATCGAAAGAGTTAATTATTATTCATTAAACGTTAAAATGTTGATGATGGCGATAACGCTTATAGAAAGAAGCTAGCTTATCTAAAAATTGACATTTTTCAGCGCGATTTAATTTATGTTTATACAATTTTTCGTTCTTTTTTTAATATATTTTATAACGTTTTCGTAGCGCAATAAAATTTATCTAAAAAGCCACGTTTAACTACCAAATTAATGCACTTTCAACACACACAAACGGTTTTCCCATCAATTTGTAAATTAACATTACAATTTTTTATATATATAAAATAAAATTTTCTTCTCTTAAATATATGTAGAAATTAAATTATTATTCTTTATTAAATAGTTATCGTGTCTTATCAAATTTTTATTGTAAATTTTGCCTAGCAATCGTTTGGCTACTAAATGAATACATTTTTAATTAATTTCATTAAGTATTTTGTGTTAAAAATGGTTTTATTTACTTCTGTAGTTAACTAAGCTTAATATTTATTTTTTTCTACAAAATTTCAACTTGCAATCGTTTAATCCCATCCAATATTTATATTTATTAGAAATATTTTGTCTAAAATGTAGATTATAAAATGGATTTGTAGTTTATCAGCTCAGATTTTGCTATAATGTAAATTTTCCCATCAATTTTTAGGACTTAAATTAAATATTTTGCTCTTTCGTTTAACAATTTTATAATTTAACAATATTTAATGTTTCTTTGCTAATTTTGCAATTCA
>JARJDW010001808.1:0-45465 GCA_030264715.1 Adinopsis sp. GC000173
AATCTTGCAAAAAATCTGCTGAGACCAAAGTAACCGGGCTTAGCTTTCTAAATATTTCTGTTCGGAAGAGGTTATTAGGTCTAAAGAGTTCCAATATAATTTTTGAAGATAGATTTGTAATTGATTGACTCGTGACAGTACGTGGACTATGCACCTCTCATATTGTACGTATTCTTAGTGACTTTATCACTAAAAATCCTGTGCATATCTATCCACAAATACCGAATTCGTCTTATTTAGTATCGTATCACTTATAACTATCCTAGAATCTCAAAAAACTACGGTGGAGAAACTGTTTTAGGACGATAGAAGAGATGAAGTATAATCGCCGCATGCACTTTTCGCGCCATATCACATTCGACGTAAAACAAAAACTAATAAATGTTTTGACTTAAAATTTGTTACCGACGTTTATTATAATGCTTACAAAGTAAGAAACATTTTTTAATGATGTGTGATTTGCCTGCGCTAGTGAAACTAAAAATTGGTGTTACTTTTTAGACACAGTAGTAAGTAGTACTATACTGTAGACATGGTTATCAATTTAAAATTACCTACTTGTCAATAAAGTACTAGATATTATTGCTTCTTAAAAAGTAGTTCAATCTTCGAAGTTTAATGCTTTTAAAGTTTAAAGTTTCAATAAATAGTTTAACATTTTTTGCTATGCAACAAAGTTTTAGAGATGACAAATTATCTTTTATGAAAAACGTTGAAATATTATAAGAAAGGGATGCCACGAGAAAGAGAACACAAAAAAACATCCTAAAAGTATAATTCAACTTCTATGCAAAAATCTATTGTTATTAAAATACAAGTTTTAAATTAATTCAAAATTTGCATTTTATGTAATTAATCATTATGTGTATATGCATGTATATACGTATATTGTTGAGAAATGTTGGTAATTAGGTATAACGTAAGTATCTATGTATATAAGTAGGTATATACATATATCTATCGTATATAGGTACGTATGAATAAATCTGCGCGGTCGATACTCGATACTAGGCAACAAATATACAACCTATAATTTAAACGGTACATTCTTTTATTTCGTGAGAGCTATTCATCTTTATGGATAGTGCCTTGAAGTGTATTAGTAAAGTTTGCAATATAGCACACGTATATGGTACAAGATGATCTGTAGGAGACAGTTTGGGATTATATGGGTCAAATACTTTCTGAACGGATAAGGATATTCTATTTGATAAATCCATAAAAGTGGTGCAGAGCTTCAACGATGATCTCTTTTAAAAATCAAGCCACTGGAAACGAGTAAAATGTGCTGGAAATCGCTATTTTTTAAGCACGTTGTATATACAACAAGCTTTCACAAAAATTCCTTGTCGCTTTTATTTTTTTCTCTCTTCTATGACAACTTGTTTGTACGTAGCGCAATTTATTTGCCTAACTTTTAGTTAACTCTATACGAAAATGTTGAAATAACAAACAACAACAAACTGTGAGAAAATTTGTATAAAGCATGGTTACAATTTTCATATCGTGCAAATATGGAAATTATTATGTCAGTATTGAGTGAATAAAGTTGTAAATCGCTGGAAAACTATAAACGTATGCAGGAATTGTGAATATTATTATTACAAAACTTTCTGTATTACTCTAAGCATTCGCTGTTTGCATTTCTAATTTTGAATTTAGCTTTAGGGTCAAAAACGTTATTCCATATCGAATTTTCAACGCTTCGCTCTCATATATTACGCTGTAATAGCAACAAAATTAATTGTTTTCATTTATTAATGCCTGCATTAATCTGTTGCATATGCATAATATGTCTTAATGCTAAATTGAGCATCAATGGCCATTTTTTATCTTGTGCATTCGCACAATATTCGAGTGAGTGTATTGTATAATTGCGCATTCATTTCACAAAAATGTTCGTGTTGAAATTATATTAAATGTATCTATTTTGAATTCCGGAATAGTTTTTATGTTGTGCATAATTAAAAAGACTTAGAAGAGAGGAAGAAAAATGTTTTGCATTTTAATTTCGTTTTAAACAACTTTTGCAATTATATGATACGCCTTTTAATTTTGTTAGTAATTTAAGGATACAATAATTCTGTTAAAAGCATCGTGTATGCAATGAATTTCGATTAAAACGAATTACAAGCTTGTTTTTTCTCTGGAAAAATCAATAGGAAAACATGTTTTTAATAAAAATAAAAGCATAAAGAAATATTTTAAATTGTCTCGTGTAAGAGTATGAGTGGGAGTTGGAGTAACAATTGTTTCTTAGAACACAATTGATTATAAAATAAGTTATATTTAATAGTTTCCCTACCTACCTACCTCCCAACCTACCTACCTACTTACTTACATTTCATATCAACATGTACTTATATATCTAAATAATTTAGCACTAACATTACATTAATCTACAAAAAAAACAAAAACGATAAAATCATCGTTTAACAAAAAGCCGAATACGATGTCAGATCGTACAAATGACTAGCTATGTTGAACGAATAGTGAAATGATGCCATGCCACTACTGGAATAAGACAGAATGCGCCAAATAAAGAAGCAACAAATGACATTCTCATATAAATGTCAAATGAAACTCATAATATGCTTAGATAAAAATGATTGAAATAATAGAAGCTGTACTAAAATGCAGGAGGCGATATCTAATTTGCTTAAGTAGTTGCATTAGGGAATTTCATCTACAATTAATTCCGCAAATTCTTAACGTAAAGTAGTTTTAATCTAAACACTCGCGATGTTTATTTGCGCAATCGATAAAATGATTTCACTTTTAATTAAGCGCCGCATAAAATTTATCCTGCTAATAGAAAAAATGTTGAATCGATTTAAAACATTTACATTTGTGTTATTTTCTAATCGAACTTTACTTTTAAATTTTCATCCAGTCGAAGAGTTAAAAAACATTTCTATTGAAACAGTTTGATACTAACAGTTTTATTAAGCACTTTAATATGGATAAAGGCGTCATTATGGAAGAAAAGTAGGAACACTTTCAATAAAAATAAAACTAAATTCCTAACAACATTCCAAATCTATAAAATTCAACATTTATGCTAGAAAAAGAGGCGATAAAAGTAATCTTGTAAAACGCAAAACAATTAATTATAAATATTTTAGCTAATAAAATGTTTGTTTTTTTTGTAAAATGTACTTTGAATGAATTACGGTCTATAAAAATATGTATTAATAAATTTTTAGTAGAGATATTTTTATTTAGCCGATTGTGATAAAAATAGAAACATAAATTCAACGCCGTTAATTTATTTAATTCCAACAAACCGTTTGTTGATTTTCAGCAAAATTACGGCACAATTACATAGAAACATCTCAATTTAACAAAACAACGAGGAATAGGAAGTAGCCATCTAAACAAGAGTTACAGCTCTAATCCTAATAGAAAGCCGTGGTCTTAAAACGTATAACTTACACCGAAGCTACAACTACACAAAATTAACTTATGCGTTAATTACAGCGTTATTTACGTATTAATGTGTGCGTTTGACAACCGCCACCATTTTCATACGTATACATAATTAAAAAACATACAATTTCATATTCAATCAAAGCAAAGTTATAACTGGGGAAACGAGTATTGTTTCAATTAATCGAATCTTGCAATTGCTAAAAATAAACATTAACAATAAGGGTGTGCAACCTTGAATTTTTTATACACATTACTCTATTTGATTGTGAGGCGATATAGAATTTATATCGTGTTATTTTTTCATTCCAATATCACACAACTAAATGAAATTTCCAATATGAAATTTTGATTAAGCTTTCATCACTTAGGGTGTAAATATTTTCTTATAATTTTATTATAATTAAGTGCATTGCAAGATAGATGGAAACATTTTTGATTTATTCCAAGAAGCATTTGTGGAAAACTTTTTAAGCATTATTCTGAAATAACTTTCTTTATATTGATACGCGTAAAGCTTTCATAAAAATCCCAAAAATTTTAGTTATCTCTTATATATAAAAGCAAGTCTACGTTAGAAAATTGTTGTTTTTCTTGTTCAGTGTTTCAGAACTTTTCAAACACGTTGCGTTACCTATATATGATAAATATCATATATTTAATATAATATTTATAGAAAAATAATTATTTTCTTTTGATTATTGTGCTGCCACACATAATATTTAAATTGCATTCAGCAACTTTTCATTTAAGTAATGATTAGGAATGTACAATATATCCAATATATGTATTGTAAAATAATTTATTATTTATAGAAAATGTTATTTTTAATCTATTAACTATTAATGCATAATTTTCATGTTTATTATTACTTCACTTTAATCAGAAATTCCATTAAAACAAAAGTAAAAGAGAAATGCAAATGGGCAAATGTTAATAATTAAATATGAATTATTCAATATTTAACGCTAAGGAATTGATAGAAATAAATACCAGCGTGCAATCTCGCAATGCAATAAAATTTCTTTAATGTTTTTTTTTGCTTCACGATCGATAATAGAGATAGTTTTATATCTGCTTTTCGTAAAAATAGTTACGGGATATCAATAAATAGATTTTTGTTGAAAGTGCATTAAGAATATTTCAACTTGTTTTATGCTAATTTAAAACTTACATTAACTTTGAATTCCCAAATGGTAACCAACTTTCAGCCGAAGAAAACTAATCAATAAAATGCAAATGTTTTGAAATCGAAAAGAATTTAGATTTATTGTCAATCTGATAAACAATTATCATACAGTTGAGAATATTTTCGAAATGGTAACAATTTAGTGTCGATGCGAAGAAATAATAATGATTTGAACGTTTGAAATTTAATATCGTTTTATAGCAAGCAAATCATGTTTGGTTTGAATATCATTCGGATTTTGTTCTTGAACCAGTGCACCTTGTAAGTGAACAAATGTAAATCGCTTGGCATTGTTCTATGGAGCAAATATCTTGGGATCGAGAAACGTACACCCTATTCGAATGCTTGAAATTACTAGTGATACTTCTTTGTGCAAATCCGATGACTAACTAGATATTTGAGCTAGTAACGGGCACATATTGTTGGTAATTTAAAAATGCAAGACAACAACAAATTACTTAGACAAACTGAATTTAATCTATCAAGCGTCATATTTCAAGACTATAACAAGTGTTTAAAAAAAACCAATTAAATTAAATTCATTAAAAATTACGTATAAAAACTTGTTTTATAGCTTTTACAGATAGGGTTTCTTTTTAAATTAAATTGCTTGAAATAAGTTTGTTTTGTACATTTTTTGTTCATTTAATGAGTATGCTGGCAAATTGATAAATTATGAAACATTCTGTATGTGTCTGGAAAAGTCGAAGCTTGTAATTTTTTTTCTCTAAATAAATAGCGTTCGCAAATGATGTGACAGAAGTATTGAAGTTTCGAACGTCACAGCGGTAGAGGTGGTGGAGGCGGCGGCGCGCGTTCATATATGATACAATAAAAATAAATAATAATGATGAATATTAATAATATTGCCATTATGTACCTACCCATGTGGTACGTAGCTAGATACATAGTACCAGACACAATAAATACAATGCTTACGGAATAAATGCATTGTAATATTATATGAAGTTTTATAGAAAACATTTATAAATTGCATTATTTAAATGCGTTGATCATAATTCACGTATGTATTATATATAATAATCATGGCATTAAATAAATTGTCAAAAAAAATGTTCAGTACACTAAACTATGTTAAATTAATTTTATTAATTAACATTATTCAGTATTAAAAAATCAAAAAAAGCGCAAAAATCATGAAGCGAGAATGGCGAAACGGGTAGGGTAATTGCGCTCTAACAAATAAAATAAGTAAAAAAGCTACATATTGAAAACCTGTTGTTAAATGTACAAAAATCACATTTGTAATTATCAGGAATGTCCTGTAAACTGCATTTCGTATGGACCATCTCGAACATAATTCACATCTGAACCATCATTCGTTGCCTTTTCCAAATTCATATCAAATTAAGCTAGGAACGTCATTACCCCGTTGGACAAATTTTATTTCAAGAAGATGTGAAAGGCAAACAAGTGCAAATTACACCTTAAAATATTCAGCAATGCACATAATTATCACATATATAATATAAATAATTTGGTTTCAATTTTTATCGCCATTGGGTATGTACCTACCCATGTGGAACGTAGGTACATAGTACCAGACACAATAAATACAATGCTTACGTAATAAATGCATTGTAATATTATATGAAATTTTATAGAAAATATTATAAATTGCATTATTTAAATGCGTTGCTCATAATTTACGTATGTATGTAATAATCATGGCATTAAATAAATTGTTAGGAAATATGTTCAGTACACTAAAATATGTTAAATTATATAATATTAATGGTACAAATACAAATAATCAGATATTTATCCAACAACGTCGATTCATTAATACATTTCACCGATTTATTAATATTAATCAATGTTTAATTCAGAAATTAAAAACTGTTTTATTAACGAATATTCTATATATATTAAAATTGAAATTTATCGAATTAAATTGCAACCAACATTGTAAATAATCATTTCTGAAATTACAAATTTGGTGATTACAATTATATGTACTATATATAAAAAAGTTGTAGCTAAAATTATATGATTAAAGCTGGAAGTAATCAAGAAAAAAATATTAATAAAACACTAAACTCTATAATACTTGATAATCAAGAAACTAATTTCAAACTATGTTTACTGATTGATATCTAATAATGGTTCAAATAACTTGTTATGGAAATATTGTTGTTAGTGGCAAAATCAATTCAAAGCACCTAGTGGCTACCTAAATTTATATCCAATTCTCGTCGAATTTGTTATTGTTATATTTTAATTTAATACAACTATAATAAATATAATTTTATTTATATTATAGATAGATATAGTCACTCTATGTACAATATATACGTGTATATCACAATCAAAAGCATAACGCGTAAATAATAATTAATTGAAGCACCAAATATGATACATTTTGTGAAAAGAATATAAAAGCAGTTTATTGCGTTAAGTTGATTAAATTTTGCATATTATAAATCAGAGCAACAGAAATTAGCCAAAATATTTTAATTAAAAATTTTATAGCATTTTTTACTATGACTATATTTTGTTCGTCGTATAAAATGTTTTAATGTTGTATCCTAAATATATAGTACGTGTATCATTAATTAATTCACAGATTAAATAAAATATAACATTACATTATAATAATGCCAATCATATTTTATTTAAATGGTTGAATAATTATGTAAATGCTATTGTTATGATTTAAATAAATATTTTTTTAAATTTCGCTGAATTGTTTAACATGATTTAATCATCATATGTATTGAAATGATGATTTTAATTAAAGCTAATAATGCAATATGTTCGAATATTAACTTTATTACAATATACATATATGATAGTAAGATTTCGAATTAAATACATGCTAAGCTAAGAAGCGCAATAAATACATACATATTATATATATACATCTGCCATTAAATGGAAAATGTATACTATGCAGAATGCAACTTTCCAGTTTCGTTAATTTATGCTAGGAAAGCTTTTAACACATCAAAATTGCAAAATTAACATCCTAATAATTTTATTGACAATATTATACATGAGAAATTACTTTGCTATAAATTACGATAAGTACATGTCTGGCATAATGTGTTCTTAATTTATGATTATTAATAGTTTTAAAGATAATGCAATTAGAATCAAAAATTATTCAATTTAGTTGACTGACATAGGTATCTAGGTACGAGTAGGTATATACGAGTAGTAAATGTAATATTTAAATGAAATCCATCGACTCAAATAAAGGATTTGCATTTAATACAAGTTTTTATTTAGATTTAAAAAGGAAAACTATGTTTGATGTTTAAACAAAGCATTATTAATAATCAAACAAACAAATGGAAAATATTGATTAATAAAAAAATTCTACTGTCGTAATTTTTACATCCATTAAGTTTATTCCATTATTGTTTCATGCGCATAAAAAGCACGTATTTAATAAATAATATACGGCAACAAATAAAAAAAATGTATGTTGTAAAATGAAAGCTTGAAACATGAACCACCACAAACGAAGTTGTCAAACATTTCTACTTTATTAGTTGGAAATTTAGTAACACACAAACCGCTTGTAGTTTAGTATTTACTCAATAACATCTATGTTACAAACAACTCCTCATTTCCTATTTGTATTTTAGTTTTCAGCAGCAAAACTTTGAAATTACATAAATTTATTTATGTATGAAGCATAATAGAAAGTTTTTTTTTGATCTATATAAATAGTTGTTTACTAGCACGAATAAACAGCGTGGCGGATTTTTTCGATCAGACATCGATAGAATAAAAATGTTGAAGGCGAAGATATGTCACCTGCAGCCTTACAACGGCGATGTTTGCATTTTGGTTTTCCATTGTTCGTTTTCTCTCGTGCAAAGTTAGCTACTGCTCTACCAGTATTTTACTCTTTGAATGTCTGTTTAAATAAACTTTTATTATGGATAAAGTTATATGACACTGCACGTACATTAACTTTACTTGAAATAAGAATACAATGACTTTGGGAATATTCTTAACAATACTTTCAAAATAATTGCTTTTTGCTGAAAACTACAAAAAGATACATTATAAATATTCATTATTCTAAATATAATGAAACAATGCAGACATCTTTCAGGCAATTTTAATCAACAAATAGGATGAATTAATTGTGTGAATTTTACTCTTTTTCACAGCGCAGCGCATTGTGTTATAATGTGAAAAGTTTTTTTACAGATTTATTCTTACATCCACTTTCCTACTTTCTTAACTTTTATGCGTTTTATACAAAATACTATATTCGAAATAAGCATAATTGTTAAGTGAACTAATTCAACGCTACAATTATTTCTTTTCTATTACAACATTCAAGCAAAGTTTACAATTATTCGTCATTAACATTGGTTTCAAACTTGTTAAACAAGTTGACAGAATTATTTCACACTGTTATTTGCTATTTGCTATTTGGCTGCAATCATTTGGCTCTAGATAAGAATTTCATTCCAGCTACCTACGTAATTGTTTAAAATTGCTCCAAATCGAAATACTTCGTTTCGGTGAAAAGTTGCGTTAAAAAAGTTACGAAAATTTAATGTTGAGTGAAAGCACGAAAGCTACCGTTCCAATAAAAATGTTTAAAATTTAAAATGGCTCTGATTCAAATACATCAATTTAACAATAGATAAAACAATGTGACATTCCCCTGACAACTGCGATGATCGCTTTTGCATACTGATTTGACTATTTTTTTTGCTAAATCAAAAAATATAATTGAAATTAAATGCAATATGAATTTAATTGAAAACAGAAAAAACACGATATAAAAATAGTATCATCGAATAATGATTTTATAAATTTTAATGCTAATGAAATTTATTGATAGTTGCTCTTTATAATATAATATTGCATCTGGAAATATTTCAGCATATCTAATTAAATTTTTTAATACTAGTCTTTTTCATGTCTCAGTAATGAGTACTCAGCTTTTGAGTAGTTGCTTTATTATTTAGCGCGCAATGAATTCAAAGGTTTGAAAAATACTGAAACAGATATTAGTCTAGACACCTTCACATTTCCATCCATTTAATCAAACCTGTATCTTTTATCGTATATTTGAATCGCCATGAGCGCGCCCAGACATCTCATATTCAAACTCTTTATCAAAATCAAGCAAATTGTATTAGTTCCCACCGAAGTGATCTTTGTTCTTAATGGCCATGCTTTTTCTCCACACACACACACGCGTACGTGGACTTTAATGGAAAACATGTTTATTTTAGATAAATGTGATCTATCATACGGTTGTCGTAAATAAATTTTGGACGATGATTGAGTGAGGACGCTAACATGCTGTAGCTATTTCGTAGCTGTCCATATAACTTGCGTTTTGTGAAATTGTCCGCAAGTATACTTTAAACCAACGATGATAAATCGCAGAAAACTGTCGTTTTCGCAATGTTTATCTTTACTTTCTACATTTTCGCCCATTACACAAAAAAGCGCCGATCGATACGTCGAATGCAATTATAAATTATTGAATGTGCCTCACTCGCTCAAATTACTTATTCATGTTGGCACAAACTTGTTTTTTTTCTCGTCTTCGTTTGAGGTATATATAGAAAAGTGGATCTAACTCATCTTTTACTAATACTTTAGGGAAGTTGAACGTGCGAGTGTAAAAATTATTCTTCAACTCACGCCAAATGTTATAGTTGTATGTGTGTGAGTGTCTTTTTTTATTTTTTTTGTTTCTTGTCGTGTGCGCAGTTTTTTCGTCTCCTTCGCATTACGTTGATTTATTTCAATTGCTCATAGAAGTTGCTTGCAGAATGGCTATTTTATTCTAAAACTTGAGTTTTATTACTTTGTCCCAAACTGAAAATTTGTCGTTTTTTTGTTTTAGCAAAACAGAGAAAAAATGTTTGATGGCGAAAAGTTTCGCTGACGCTCACACTCTATGAATAATAATTTGCATTATTTTCATTAAATGAAACGGAGAAAAATCGTCACATATTAAAGTTATTGATCAAATTGATATAGGGGAAAGTTGGATAATGCCGCAACCGGGTCTATCTTAAAAATTACTAGGTGTAGATATCAGAAAAACGCATCAGTACCTTGCAAACATTGAATAAGCTAACACAATGCAAAATGACGACAGTTCCTTAATAAATAAATTAGCAGCCCTTGCATATAATATTTTGTGTTTTCTGTTCTAACTGAAATGCGCATCGAAAGTGAAGCCAAATTATTTCTATATACAGGGTGCAGCAGCATAACTTTCTTTTTTAAAATGCGCGCCATTCATTCGGTTGATGTCGTAGCGGAGCACTAGTGGTCTCATTCGAGAGAGGGGACTTTAAAGTTTTGTCCCGACGTGTAAAGTTCTTCTAGAAGTCGTTCTTAAGGACGCTATTGGTTTTTTAGTGAAGAAACTCATTTTGTCATAACACTTGCCGGCATAGCAGGCGTTATGTTGGCAACTTCTTCCTAGATTTTGGTCTTCAGATCTTGTAGGGTTCACATGAACACAGAATTTTAAAAAACTCAATACAAAATCGGGAGAGTGGGCCGGCCACTCCAAATCGCCCCAAATTGAGATGCGGTGCTCTGGGAAGTGTTCCCTCCAAACAGCCATCGATGCTCTTGAGGTGTATGCCGTTGCACCACCTTGTTGGAACCAAATATCTCCTAAGTCCAACTCATCTAGGCATGGAAAACAAAATTCCTGCAACATGTTTACATACCGGTCCGAATTCAGTGTTACTGCAACTTCATTTTCTTCAATTTGTTTGTTGACGGTTCCACACAAATGAAAATGGGCTTCTTCACTAAAAAACCAATAGCGTCCTCAGGAACGACTTCAAGAAGAACTTTACACGTCGGGACAAAACTTTAAAGTCCCCCCTCTCGAACGAGGCCACTAGCGCTCTCCTACGGCATCAACCGAAGGAATAGCGCGCATTTTAAAAAAGGAAGTTATGCTGCCGCACCCTGTATAATAATTATTTCTGGATCCGATAATAAATCTACAAAGAAGCATTCTGCTGTACATTGCTGAATTTTTTAAGATATAATTTGCACTAGTCTGCCCTTCACATCTTCTTGAAATAAAATTTGTCCAACGTGGATAATGACGTCCCTAGCTTAATTTGATATGAATTTGGAAAAGGCAACGAATGATGGTTCAGATGTGAATTATGTTCGGGATGATCCATACAAAATGCAGTTTACAGGCTATCCCTGATAATTACAAATGTGACTTTTGTATATTTACGACAAGTTTACAATATGTAACTTTTTTACCTATTTTATTTGTTAGAGAGTCATTACCCTACTAGTTTCGCCATTACCTTTCATGATTTTTGCGCTTGTTTTGATTTTTTAACCTGGATTACATTACTTAAGAATTTTTTATATTCATTTAGATAATAGGTATATTAGTTGTTCTTTCATGTACATTAGTTGCAATGTATTCGTTATTTGTTATTTAAGAACAATTACCAATTATTCTTAGAGGTGCGGAATTCCCCCACACTCTCTTAATAACATTTGCAAAACGATTTATTTAAAATATACTGTGTGGCAATAATTTAATTCGCACGTTAATCTACAAAGAAAAGTTTATGAGCCGCGCGAAGGAAAATTAAAATGTTGTCATCATCACAACGAAGTTGTCCCGCTTTTATGAAACTCTTCTATTTTATGAGCGCAATATTGTAAAATGCTGATTATTTCTCTGACAACCAACAATTTAAATAACATTGAAAATGCTCGAGAGAGTCACTTTAGAAAATGCAAAATTTTCTTTAGTAGTCTGACTAAAAATTCGCAAGATACATTTTCGTGCCATACTTTTTTTGTAATTTACAACAACAGAAGAAAAAGAATGTGTTTAAATTATTTTTCTGCAATTAAAATTTTATGTATACAAATTATTTAGAAAAAACATTACATAATAAACAAGTTGTATTAAATTGCGTATGTTATGAAAACTTCGTTTATGTTACATATAAATAATATTGCAAAACACCCACGCTTCAAATTCATTTCACATTTGCGGTTTTTTTGCTCTCATTTTAGTGTAGGTGTATTGAAAAATTATTAAACATCAATTCCAAGTTTCGCGAACGATCGATGCCCAACAGCGAATAACAATTAAATTGTTTTTTGTTTTTTAATATCTCAATCTTTAAACTTCTATGCGATATGTTTGCATAATGCGAGGCAAATTAAAAAGGGGTTGTTCACAGCATAAATATGAAAATGAATATTTCCTAATTCATCAATTAGTATGTTAATTTAAACATAAATAATTTTCAAACAGTTTGAGTGCCAAATTTAAACAAATTTACATTGTTGATTAAAAATTATTTCAAGTTTGTATCAATATTAAGAATACATTATTAAATATTAAAACATTTCATATGTATAACAAGAGAAATTTGTATTTGTAAATATTATGTATCTAACTTGATTTACATACATACATATACTGGGTGTAATTTCAAATATATGCTTCTTTAAAATATGTAAGTAAGTTAGTCAACTTTAATTCATTTTCAAAACAAAACCCTTTGATGTTGTTTACTTTTAAAGATATTATAGGAATTAATAAATTCGTATGAGAAGTGAGATGGTTCACTTCGTTGTTGCGACAATATTTAAAATAGGTAGGTAGATAATTAGGAAAGAGTGGAGGAATTCTGCAACCCTAAGAATAATTGTTCTTAAATAACAAATAACGAATAAATTGCAATTAATGTAAATACATGAAAGAGCAACTAATATACTATCTAAATGAATATAAAAAATTGCAAATTAATGTGATTCAGTATTAAAATATCAAAAAGAGCGCAAAAATCATGAAAAGGTAATTGCGCTCTGAGAAATAAAATAGGTAAAAAGCTACATATGTTATTGTAAACTTATTGTTAAATATACAAAAACCACATTTGTAATTATTAGGGATGTCCTGTAAACTGCATTCCGTATTGACCATCCCGAACATAACTCACATCTAAATCATCATTCGATGTCTATTCCAAATTCATATCAAATTAAGATAGGAACATCATTATCCCGTTGGATAAATTTTATTTCAAGAAGATGTGAAGGGCAATCTCGTGCAAATTATATCTTAAAATATTCAACAATGCACAGCTGAATGCCTGTTTCTATATATATATTATCAGATCCAGAAATAATTATTTAATATAGAAATAATTTGGCTTCAATTTTGATGCGCATTTCAGTTAGAACAGAAAACACGAAATATTATATGCAAGAGCTGCTAATTTATTTATTGAGGAATTTTCGTCGTTTTGCATTATCCTAGCTGACACAATGTTTGCAAGGTACTGATGCATTTTTCTGATGTCCAGACCAGGTTTCGGCATTACCCGGAGGTCGCCATTACCCAACTTTCCCCTAATAATATAAATTGCACAAACACTGTCACTAAATATAAATAAATAGGGGCAGTAACATAAGTAGGTATTTATCTGCTTTATATTTTTTAATTGAAATTTTGGAACTTTTTCATTAAATGTGATAAAATAAGCTAAAGTAGTTAAAATCCCTTTTTCTAAAACTTAGATTCCGTGTGTGAGGAGTCTTTCTTAAATGTGTCCTACTGGGAACGCACTGAGCAGCCGAAAAGTAAAACGCAGCGATGCGAAGATACGCTGCTAAAAGCGAATTTTCTACGAATGTCAGCGTCGGCACTAATTGAATTAGATTATGATAAACATTTTTAACGACCAATTACACTAAAGTTTTTAACGAACATCCAACTTTCAGGCAAGTTTATGTTTTGATCGACAAAAAATTTATAATTTAAACAATAAACCTTTAACTCGAGCTGTAATTATTTTTTCTCTCTGCGAAACTTGATGAAGGTTTAAAGTTATAAAAGCCTTAAGAGTTCGTTGACTTGTTGAAAAAGTTTGTACAAGCAACTTAAACTCGAAATAATAAATTTATACGCTCGAGACGAACAAAAAAATTATTGTATAAAACCCTCAAAAACATCAATAGCAGCGCATCATATTACAAACCTTGTTTTATAACACAGAGAGCAGCTATATGCTTTATGAATCTCGATTTACATTTAGTGGCGGTTGTAGAACGTGTGTTGTTGAATGTACTTTTTTGTAAAACATTATCAAAATAAAATATGGGCAAAACAATACATTTTTTGTTGTTGAATTGACATGTAGCATGTTGTAAAATAATTTAAATGTTGTGTGAATTTAAAACCGCTCATTATCATGCTGCGAGAGAGCCCAGCCCATCCAACAAAATAATGTTAAATATTTGTTTGATTAAATAAAATCATTTGTATAAAAAATGATGATTGTCAATCAATAATTCACTTCATTGTTTTATTAACTACAAACAACTCTATTTATTAGTATTTGAATAAACATTCAGAAAATATTTTACATAGTAATGCATGAACCGTAAAAATGACAAATATAAATTGTCATAAATTCCTTCAAGGTCCTAACCACACCAGAAACTTGTAGTTATCAATAATTTTGTGGTTTTGATATATTAAACATTAATTGTTGTTCCAATTCCATGTAGTTACGAATATACTTGCACTTAAATATAAGAGACAATGTTGGTAAAGTTTGCAAAATAATAAGAAAATGCTATTTTTAATGTATTTACAAGTATATAGCTGTCACAATACTTTTGTATTCTCACAGTTCCTTCGCGCTTCCTTTTTTCGTTTTTTCCTTTTTTTTGGCGAGAGTTTTCCTGCTCTATTGATTCCCGCCCTCAAGAAAATTACTTCAACCAATATTTTATTTGAAAAAGAGATGGTTTTCTCTCGCTTACACTATCTTTTCATATAAAGATTTAAGCACATTTTCTTATATCCAAAAAAATGAGTTAAGAAAACCAACTTTATCATATCTCATTACACATTTTCGTATAAAAAATTGATGTTATTAACTTATAAGTTACAATTTTATAATCAAATCCCAAAGCTTATATTCCAATTTTTTTAAATAGAATAATTTTCGCAGAAATTCACAAATTCAATAATTTAAAAATCATTTATGAAGAGGCAAATATAATATACGACAGCACAGGTTTTTTGCTGAAACACAAATTAAATTAAACGTAAATAAATGAAATACATCAATGATTTATTTTCTCTAAATAACCTTGTACCTAATCATTTTTAAGTACTTCAATGTATAAAATATTAAACTCAAATAATAAATGAGCTTAAGTAATAACTTATAGATGAAATGAGCAATTTTTTCCGCAATATAAAATTAATAAAAAATTCCATCTGACAACGTATTAAGGATGTAATATTTTTATCTCTTAAGCTGTTTGCTGTCAATATTTTTTACTATTAGGTAGAGTTGCACGTTGGTCTAAAATATCTATTTATAATCATCCATCATACATCAGATCAGAAATTTCTAATTGATAAATTGATTAAAACTTTACATTAAATTACTGTGAGTAGAAGAGAAATGAAATTAATTTTCTTACAAATTATTGTAATAGATTTAGTAATTTGAGCTCCGTATACGAGAGTCGCATTTTTCAAATATTGTATACATTTTTTATTAAATTCTATCACATCTTGTCGAAACTATCTGTCATGGAATTTTATATTATGTACAAATGTTTATTTAAGGATGAGTCTAAACGTATCTAAAATGTATTTCAATGTCAAAAACCATCAGTTTATTTATATGTTAGAAGAAAAATATGATTAAATAATACATTTATTTACGTGAATTTTTTATTTTAGCCCATAAAATATTTGTTGAAATTTTAATGCACCAAATCCAATTAATATCTATGGTAGAAGAGTTTTTATCTGTAATTGATGTTTGAAATTTAATAAAAATGTTGCAATATTATTTTTATAAATTGAAAAATATTATTTTCTACCTGCAGGTATAGGTATACACATCATACATTTATTTATTAACAACGCTTTAATAAATTAATGAATTTGATTAAATGCCATTTTACTAATTTTCACTATTTTAAGTGCACTGGTAATTTAATGCATAAACGCAATGTAAATTGATTATAATTGATATATGGTATATTGTAATATATAAATTGTAACAAACATGTTTTTTTTGTTTGTTTTCAGCGATGACAGGCGGCCTCAATACAAATAGCGATACTTAAAATGCTAACTTTCATCAAATTAGATTTTGTTAACCCCTCTAAGACGACGATAAACATCCAAAAAATTCAATTTAATGCTTTTAATGTAGATTAAAAAAGCAACGCCCTTCTGGAATACGGGCAGGAACGATTTAAACAACAAACCATCGCTTTTATATTTCCATCGTCGTCTTGAATGCGCTAAAAATCATTGCGTATTTAGTAATGCGGCATGTTGTTGGAGGGATGAACCATGACCAAATAATAAACGTACTAGAGTATGGAGTGATAAATATGGTCATGCGTTCTGTAACGTTACGTCACTGATGTGTCTTGTGTAATAGTAAAAAGAGTGACGCCACTGTAGTATCGCCTTGCAGGATGATACGCAGGATCGTCCTGCGCGTTAAACGCCTCTAGTGAAGTTGCAGTTATGGGGCGCCAGTGCGACCTCGCTTCCCTCTAGTCACTAATGTGTCTGTGATTGTGTTTCTCTGCTTTAATTAACACATAACTCACAACATAAATTTAGGGTAAGTTTATTTATAAAATACATTACTATCAATAACCTAATGGAGGATATTTCTTCCTCTCGCTATGAGGAAAAAATAAATCGACGAATGAAAAAATATACACTTAACGTGTGCGGGTCGATTTTCCGCTGCTATTTCCTTCTTTTCTACATGAATTTTCAGTATACATGTATATATAGAAAAAACAACGTTATAGAATTTTCAATACGTATACATTCCTTCATTTTTTGTGTTATTATCGATCACTTTGTTTATGTATGATTTTATTCGAAAATAAAAAACGCGGTCGAAAAATAATTTCATGTTGCGCTATTTTGTTGCTTAACAAATGATCATCATGTGTACATGTATAAAATAATAAATTGTTTTATGCTATATTTTTGTATGTTTCAGACAAGAGAGTTAGTTGCGAAAGTGGATGCGCTCCAGTGCTATGTTTGCGCGGCTGTTCTAAGACTTTGCATGATTGTTGTTGCTGTTGTTATCGAGTGCATTACGTTTTAGAAAAAGTATAGTAAGACATGATTATTATGGTGCTTTGTAAACAAGGATCGATATCATCGGGTCAGTTTTAATGCACAAGCATCAGGATGTGGATCGCATTGTTGGCAGCAATCTTGAGCCTAGGTTCTGGGTTCCTGTTAGATGGCTCAACCAATTCTTACTCGCAATTTAGGAAATGGGGCGGCGGAACGAACGGTACATTAGAATTCGAATTTAAAACTGATCAGCCGAACGGACTTTTATTGTATACGGACGATGGTGGCACGTACGATTTCTTTGAAATCAAGTTGGTCGAAGGTGCACTCCGATTGCGTTATAATCTAGGTGGCGGTGCGCAAATCATCACCGTCGGCCGTGATCTGAACGATGGACATTGGCACAAAGTGCATGTGCAACGACATGAGGATCGCACTATACTATCAGTCGATGGTGTATCGCAAATGCGAACATCGCGTGGCAAAGAATTTAATTTCGGACGTTTCTCGACGAATTCGGACGTATTTGTTGGTGGTATGCCAACATGGTATCATACAAAACTAACATTACTCGCATTGCCTAGTGTTATATTCGAACCACGATTTGTTGGCGCTGTACGTAATCTTGTTTATCCAGACACAGAGGGAGGACAACCGCGACGTCAGGAGACCCGACCAAAGGACCAAAGAGTAAGTACCACAAATCATTTTCTGGTCTAAATCGCATTTATTCATACTAAAATGGTAATGGCATTTAACGGTAATGTTTAAGGCAACGATCTTTATCTCAAACACGAATTTTAACAAAATGCTTCAAACCATGCTAGAAACTTTTTTAAAATTCATTAATAAACTCTACATTTTATTATCATATTTTGAAATTTATGGATAACATACATATTTTTATATTAATTTAAATCCTATTCTATATACCTACAATAGTTTCATTTCGCTCATATTTTGCTTTTTCAAATTTATTTCATTCTTGCTTGCTTACGAATCTAAACAATTTCGATTTTTTAATGTTTAAATGTCTGATTATTTACCTATATAATTTTATTGTTAAAATGCATGAAAGTAATTACATATAAATACGAGTAGTTTAATTAAAACGTATAAATAAATTTATTATGACATCTATAATTTCAATTCAATAGTTGTAATTGATGGATGGTTTTTTATGGCATTTAATAAAAACTTTAATCTTCATTATTTTCAATCTATAACATTTTTACCTCTCTTAAATATAGCTTTTATCTTAACTATTTTCCTACAAACAGAAAAAAAACCACGGTTCAAATATATCATTTTACGACTGAGGCTTAATTAACTAAAACGTAAAGTAGAAAAGTTTTTATCTAAAAAGATGTGATTTACATTTCAACAAAAATTATTCTACTTGAACGCACCCACACAAGCATCACAAAAAGGGAACACTTTTTTTCCATCTCTTGTGCGTTCGCAAAACATACAATTATCATAAAGTATTGTGCAAGTTAATAGAGAATGTATACGTATATAGCTATAGTATGAACGTATCTACATGAAACAAAATTGTTTTGGTAACCCTTTTCTGCTAACAGCAGCGAAATACAATTTACGCGAGAACGTGAAAGTTTTGATAGCGTCGTGGTTGACTATCTACGCGATACAAACATGCAGATTTTATGTTTTATAATACAATATCTACCATCACATTCCTAAAATGCATTTCGAAATATGTGTGGTAAAGCAAACACAAATTAATCCTTCTGTATGCGTTTTCATATTAAAAAACATTAATTTCGATTAAATTAGTGCGTAAATAAAATATGTACAATAAGTTCAAACTTAATTCGAATGCTAAACTAAACCATCGTAGAAAATAAAAACTTATGCACAAAACAGTGATATAATGTCATTCGAAAACATATAAAAACCTATAGCCGCAAACGATTACCTCAAGAGCTAAAGACAGCTACTTCTAAACATTTCGCATATTGTGTCAAATATAGTGATTATGGTCCCTAATATTCTTAAGAAGCAAGTCGGTATTTTATATTATAAAGCAACTTTTTTAACACTTGCGGTGCCGATTTGTATTTATGGTTTTCTATGTGATTATTAGAAACTATAATCACATAACAACCCATAGACACAAACTGATATTTAGGACACTATATGAAATGTTAAGAAGTAGCTCTCTTTAACTCTTGAGGTAATCGTTTTCGGTTATAGTTTTTTTATATTTTCTAATAACATTATATCACTATTTTGTGCATTAGTTTTTAATTTCTACGAAGGTCTACTTTTGTTTAATAGTGTTCGAATTGAGTTTGAACTTATTGTACCTCTAGCAACATTTAGGTATATCACACACGAATTATAGTGGAAAAATATTTGCCTGATAACAATAGTCGTAATTTGAATGCATATGGTTGAAGATGGCGGTGTAACCACAACCGTTTATAGAATAATATAATCGTGCATTTTATTGCGCATATTAATAAGATCACAACGTTTATGGAAATTGTGCATTTCGGATAATTAGAAACATTTAATTGGCATGCATGCTCACTTCGATAGATATGTTTAAATTTAATTGGTTCCGCAATTTTGCTCTCTCTAAGACGCTATTTCAGTTTTATTTTACATTTAAATTACGTGATTGTGTTCATATATAGAGTAAATAACAATGCAACTTTTTAACATATAAATCACACAATCTTAATTACAATTATTGTAGGTAAGTATGTGGGCGAGTATGAAATAGGTATCGCGATGACTAATTAAACAAATGATACTGATAGAGCAATTTTTAGGTTTCACGCAGCATATTGTATTTCAAATTAGCTAATATTACTAATACATTGATTAAATACTTGTAGTTTTTCATTGTCGTGAGCTTTAAAACGAAAAGGCACTTTGTGTGCAAGCAAGAAAAAGTTCATCTCAATAAAAAAGAACTATGAGAGGAATCAGATAAATCCATTTGGATAGTTTTTTGCACAAAAAATATAAAAGTCATTAAAATTCAACGTTTTTAAAATAACTTTTTAATCGGCTTACTTAATTATCATCCCTGCAATAACTTATCAGATATGAGTAGCTTTTACAACTATTAGTAATAATAGAAGCAAATTATCATAATTTTATGACTGAATTCATATAATTTTATAAAATTATAATAATCTTATTAGTAACTTTAATTTATTATTAATATAATATGGATTTTGCGCTGAATTCAACCGTAAGGTGTGCTATTTCCACTTGTTAATTTATCAATTGCAATTTCCATAAAAAATTTATATGCTGGAATTTTTAAAATTGTTTTCAAGTGCAATAAAATCAATTTATTATTATGTTAATTAAAATGAAATCAATATTGTTACATTAAATTTAACAATGACTTTTATTTATTTATATTTTGATAGTAATAATAATGACCTAGTTATGTCAACAATTAATGTAAAAAATTAATTAAATAATAGTACGATATTTTTTGTGTAAAATCAATACTATAATTATCCTTGTATGAATTAATTTTCTAGTACATAATGCAAATTCGATAACTTGTTAGGCGAAAAATCGCACAGGGGTGATTTTTTTTGTTAAGGTTTCAAATTTTGAATTGAGTTTAACTTTGCTGGCGTAATCAAAAATTACAAACAAATTTCTGATTAGGCATCTAGGGGTCGCTGAAACTTATCCGCATACCTGGAATATCAACTATAATTTCACAATTATTTGTTAGATGCCTACAAAATTACTTACTAGAATTTGTATTTTGGTTCGCCCTATTAAATAAATTTGCTAAATGTAAAAGTACTATTTGTTGTTTTGGAAACATGGAGGGGTGTAGTTTAAAGATATTAAAACTATCCGCTAAGAAAACCTTCTACTTATTTACGTTTTAAGCAAACGAAGTAAGCAAAAACAAGAGCAAAACTAAAAAAGAACCTTTTCCCAGTCATGCGACTGTACTTTCTTCCACCTAATTCTTTATCATACTTGATTTTATTACTTTTTCTAATTATACAGAAGCAGACGCTTTTATTCGCCTTGTTTTTTGCGCTTTTACGATTCCCCGGCATGATTATTAATGCAACAACACACATACAAGACGACGACGATGATACCAACAAGGCAGCAAATGCTTTTAAAAAAGGATAATGTCATCGTCTGGGACGGGATGTAATTTAAAAATTTGTGGCCGGCAGCCAGTAACAACGACAAAATTTATCTATTTTTGATTGTAATAAGGATGGGTGAAAGTAGAATTTTGCGTCGAGCGATGAATTTATGTTGATATTCGTATGAATCGCTAGATTTTCGTTTAAAGTTGTAATGGAAAATTTGATTTATTTTTTACCGAGGAAGAGTTAGTTATTTACGCCATAAAGATTGTGTAAATTTAAAACCATTTAAAAGAAGAAAATATTTATATATGCATTACGTATAAATACATCCAATAGGTACGTAATTTAAATCTATAAATTTAAGCGACTCCTTAGCAATTTAATTAAATTAAAGCTTTACCCGACAATGTTTATTCAACTAATTAAAATAGTTTCTTTTATCCATCTCTCGAAATAATTAAATTTAAATTAAATTAACACGTACCTTTTATTATTGGTGAAATAAACAAGCTGTGCTGTGCCTACTATTCGTGCGGTCTTACATTATTTAATATTATTTATGGCAAGTAGGAATTTCAATCAATCAAACAACAATCTGAAATTTGATTTTCCATTATCGAATAAAAAATTTGTTTATATCCTTCACTCCTATTTATAGACGTACTGTTTAATTATTAAACAAGCGCAAATTATAAGCAATAATAGACGAGGTAATCTATTATATATTAAAGTAAAAAGTTTTCACAGTTAATAAATAATACTCTTTGACAATATATACACGTAAATAACTGCTATTATTGGTTGGACATGACCTTAAATTAGTAATGACTTTGTTTTGAAACTTCAGTCGATATCTTAGACGTAAGCTCAATGTAATAATCGCAATTTAATCATTTCCTACAATTTATCGCAACGAGCGCGAAAAATTAATTTAGAATAATTAGATTAATATTTTATATTGTAATGACGTAATTGTAATATGATAACTATCATTTTCAACAAAATAAATATTGATCAGGGGATGATGTTAAGCTTCATTTGCAATTATACATTATAATTATAAATTTATAATTACCTAATGGATATCTTTCGTATATCGTCACTTTCATCTCGTTAAAAAACACATTAAATTGTTGCAGATATAATTAATATTTGATTACTGTTATTTTGATCAATAAATTTTATTTATTTAATTGAAAATGTGTGCATGTAATCAGCTAAATGATTTATTTTTTACTCATTTGATCAAATTGAATGAAAATTTGTCTAAATATTAGCAAGGGACTAAATATATGGGCTACCCCTAGAAATCAATACACATACACGGTACCATAATCTCTTTGACAATTTGCAATATAATGTTTAGAGACATAATAAGGCAGGCGGTGTAATTAGAATGAGTTACGGCTGCGTGTTCACGATGAAAGTTAGTTTTTATCAAAATTTGATTAAAAAACTCATTGCACCTAGTATACTCTAGCTTTGCATTAAGCCGTCGCTCACGGCTCATTGACAATTCCAATGCTGCTAAAAATCTAATTATTATATATTCTCTTTCATTATTCGCTATTATTTTTCAACTTTCAATGACTTTCTTTCAGAATTATTACATCCTTGACAAAACAGTCTTGGAGTACCATTCGTATCTTGTCTAAAGAATTCATTTTTTCCACCTAAATGATTTTGCAAATAGTAGAATAAATTGTAGTAGGATAGCAAGATATCCTGCGAATAGCGTAGATAGAGTATTGTAGCTCAATCTCCGTTGGGCTTTGCAACGTTATCCTCGCTGTATGCAGTTAATATTTCGAAATTTCTAGTACCAACTTTGACATAGCGTTACACTGTTCCAATAATATTTTACACGATTCATGACATTATGCTTTTATTGAACTAATAAAACAGAATTACGCGACAGTGCTTCGTTTTTACTTTTATTTTAATTATGAAATAACTAATTATATTAAAAATCATATTGCATAGAGAATGACGATACAAAAATCTCTATAGATGCTATTAGATCATAGCATATCATCAATATCTCTGACTTATGCTTTACTTACGAGATGACTCAGTATTTTTTACTTAAAAAAATAACTGGTTAAGTATTATTGCATAATAATATTTAGTTTACTTAATAGTATGCCTGCATTATCTATACTTTACTATTTATTATTTATACGAATGCAATTTTAAATATGATAATGTAGCTTTCATGTAAGCAATAGCAAACAATCAATATCTATCATGTTAAGAAATAAAATAGCTGTAATCCGATGATAAATTATTAATAATTCACTCTAGTGAATACTAACAGATACGATTAAGCAATAATTTTAGCAGCTTTTGCAGCTTCAGGAAAGATAATAATTGCAATCAAAAAGCTACACCATCACACACACCGAACACAGCAAACAAATATTTTAAATCATTTTGCTGGCTCCAGCGCCAGAAAAAGCATGCATTTTTTACTTTTATCATGAAACAATCAGGTCGAAAAATCCGTTTTTCTTTCTCTATTTTCATTTATCTAAGACAATAAAAATTTATTTCGGTTTTCGTGATTGGTTGACCTATTTTTTTCGTAACATGAATGAGTGTAGTAAGCGTGCGTAAAAACACGCTTTAAAATTCCACCACACACAGATTGTAAATCATTTGCTTTTTTCTATACACACAACACCCGATTTTTATGCCTTTCCTTTATTTATTTATTTTTCTTTTGTTTTTACTTCCACCTACTTTATTATTTATACGTCCGCATCGATATGATTTAAAAATTCTTAAATAATTGTTGCTTGGTTGGCTGTTTTATTGTATAAATATAATTATGATATCAGTGGCGATCTCAGTTCAAGAATAGTTTAATAAATTGCAATAATAGAAGGTTGTCAAGCTAATTTACATTTTTCTACATATGTGGAAGTTTACATTTTTAATTACACGCAAAATTAATTCAGCGCTGTGCATTTAAATGAGAATTTCAAAAAAATACGTTGATGGTTGAATGAAAAGTTTATAATAGAGTTTATCAAAAGAGCGGATTTGCAAATTTTAAAAGTCTATTTTTAGATGCGGGTTAGTTTTAGAGTTATTGATATTTTATGTATAGAGAGAGAGTATGGCCAGAAAGCTCTAACATCATCATACAAAATGCTTCTAGAATAAATGAGGCTAAAATTAGAAAATAAATATAATAAAACATACCCTCCTATATTTAAATATCGAAGCAAGTGCAAAAGTTTGTACAATATTAAAAAAGCTGCTAAACAAGGTGGTGAATATAAAAATTGAACAATTTTAGATTTCAGTTAGTAACGTTTTTACTTAACTGTAACAATGTGTCAATATAACTCGGGATACACACACATATTGCAGTATAATTAATAGTTTTAAAAACAGTGTGCAAGCTTTAGAGTTATTGATATTTTATGTATTGACAGAGAGTATGACCAGAAAGCTGTAACATCATCATACAAAATGCTTTTAGAATAAATAAATTATGCTAAAATTAGAAAATAAATATTATAAAAATTACCCACCTATATTTAAATATGGAAGCAAGTGCAAAAGTTTGTATTAAAAAAGCTGCCAAGTAAGGTGGTGAATATAAAAACTGAACAATTTTAGATTCCATTTGGTAACTTTTTTACTTTACTGTAACAACGTGTCAAAATAATTGGAGATAAACACACACATATTGCAGTATAATTAATAGTTTTAAAAACAGTGTACAAGTTGTCTAGTAAAGTTTAAATGAAATATGTTATTACTACAACGTGTTTTATGGTTAGGTGAGGAATATTTCCGAAAACTTTTTAGTATTACCTACTTCAAAAACAAGCACAAAAATTTGTTTGCGAGTGGTTTCCAAATGCTCGCAATATTTATGCAGTTAAATATTAAAATGATGTCTTAATAGAAACCGCTCTACTTTTGCAATAAATTGCGGCAAACAAATTTAAACATTATTTTAATCAATGATGGTGGTGTGAGTTAAAAGTAAAAGTTTAAATAAAATTATTAATAAACATGCAACATTGATTTTTCATTTACACGAAAGATAACATTAATTCAACAAATTATAGCAATAAATATTTTCTCAAGTATTGGTTCATTTACCTATGGAATAATGGCCTGAAATTGTTATCGAATAAATCATGATATTATTATATACATGCTACATACATAATGGATATAGTTATTTTAAAAAGTCCAATTTAAAAAAAAATGTACTAGTAAATACATATTTTATAAAATTTCAATACAATGTAAATAAAGTATTACTGATAAAATATTTGATAAACAGGAACATTATTGCAACTTGAACTAAATCGGCAATCAGAATTGAATAACAATTTTACTAAAATGATTTAAATCTAGTTTTTTTTATTGTAATAACTTATATAACTGTGATTTTAAATATCACGTGGGCTATCCTAGGAGACAGGATCAATATGAAGTAACAATTAGTTTAAAAGAAAACTGCTACTAAATATACCTTTATTATCATTCGAGTTGAAGGTATTGTGAGTTTAACTGTTAAACCGATGACGAATCTATTCTAAGGATGAATCAACGTTTACACGTGATAGCACCACTAATCTTCGTAGCATTACTCGAAATTTAAGAACAAGGGCAATCAAATACATTAGAATACACAACGGAATTTTGCGAAATGTGATGCAAAATGTGATGTATGCAGCATAGAGTAGATGCGTCATTAACAATACCGAATTTCCAAAATGAATGAAAATAAACGAATAGTTTATAAGCAGTTTTTCTTGTAGAATATAATCTACATCTACATCATTCCCCAAAATATCGCAATTTTCTCCTGGGATACCTTATATAGACATAACTAAAGTCTGCTCAAACCTTTAGTGACCAGACTTTTACTGTAAAACAGTGGGGGGTTTAGTATGTTAATATATAAGGGTCGGATTTTAGCTCAAGTGTAAAATTAAAAAAAAATGATACAGGTGTTAATTTTAAAATGTCACAATTCAGAGTATACAAAAATACTGGGGTTTATAGTTTAGCTATTATAATAAATTGCTGCCCAACCCATTATTGCGAGGATTGCAATTTTTACTAGTCTTTAAAAAGTCAAACAGACACTAGCTGGAAATTTTTCAAAAATGTTTCAGTATTAACTTAACTTAACATTAGTATCTATATAATAATTTCCATTAAAGGATCGACAATTACATTTATTTTGAAATCAATATCATATAAATTATACAGGTATTAATTTTGAAATGTAGCAATTCAGAGTATACAGTGCAGTTTAAAAATACTGGATTTTATAGTTTAGTTATTATAATAGATTGCTACTTAACCGACTATTGCTAGGGGTGCAATGTTTATTAATCTTTAAAAAGTCAGGCAGACACTAGCTGGAAATTTTTCACAAATATTTCACTATCAACTTAACTTAAAATTAGTATCTATATAATAATTTCCATTAAAGGGCCGATAATTACATTTATTTTGAAATCGTTCAAAGTATACAGTGTAGTTTTAAAATAGTAGATTTTATATTGTAGTTTAGCTATTATAATAGATTGCTGCCTAACCCATTATTGCGAGGGATGTAATGTTTATTATTTATTTTTCAAAAATGTTTCATTATCAAGTTAACTTAAAATTAGTATCTATATAATAATTTCCATTACAGCCTCGACAATTACATTTATTACGAAATCGAATATGATATAAATTTGAAATGATAATTTTTAATGTCATTCCGGTATTGGTCGTTAAAAGCAATTATTGTTGATAAAATATTTGATAAATAAGCACATTACTGAATCTTCAAGTTAATGGTAGTTCTATTGTCAACTCAAAAATGATAAATTCAATTTGTTGTTGTACTTTTATTAAAAATAATCAATAACAATAAGTGGGAAAGTGTAAGAGGTTGTTATTTAATGAAAATGAAATTTGTAATTAGCTATAAATAATTTGAATGCGACTGCATGTCATGTGAATAAAAGCAATTATTGTGTGAGACTTATGATTGCTTAAATATTGTGGTCTGAGTATTTTATTATAAATGTCATTGTTCATTTCCAACCTGTTTGAACAAATTTATGTCGTTGTATATAGTACGGCGTATATGTATAGTTGCAATATATACGTCCTTGTTTCTTATATAGAACATACACATATCTATGCAGGAAGATGGTTGTAATATCTTAACGGGTGTTTGGAACGATAATGCGGTATGCAAGGAATTAGCGCCTTGGGTCCAAATTAACCTAGTTTTGGAGGGCGCGTCGCAATGCTGTTTTGCTTTACGTCGCGACGTTTACCTACGCTAACAAAATCACCAGCATTCGCACAAAAACTGCTCAATAATAATAACCTTTCATTTGCAATTAAAATGAAGGTTGATGATGAGAATGGAGAGGAAAAAGCGCACGCGGAAAGAATCAAAAAGGATTAGCATCATGTATTATAAGAAGTTACTTTAAGGATGCATACGCCTTATTCCTCTCATGCTAATCCTTGAAGTCGCTTATTTACATTTAGAACCGTCGTACATTTTCTTAGATCTCGTCGCAATATTTACATATTATCTGTTTTACTAATGCACAGTATATTCTTCCTTTTCCTACATCACAATCACATATCCCATCTTTTTTTCGCTCAAATGTATTGCATTTGCAACTACCATACAACCATTCTCAATTCAAAACCGACTTTATTTTTTAGTATTTAATATTATTCCTATATATAAACGAACATCAAAAGCACATTTTACCATATAGCGCAAATATTAATTAAATGTTCAAAAGCGCACAACGCTCAGCGTTTTATTTAATCTGCAATTAAAAAAGTTGGGCTCTAATTTATTACTTCATCGCTCTAAATAAATTTATTAATAATACAAATGCCGATATAATGTACCCACTTTTTAGGATGCTTAAATTAATTGAAATTTAATTTCTAATTAGGTTACTATGCAAACGACATTAAATCATAATCAAATTTAAACGTCGGAAATTATTTCTCTTTTCGTTTATTGTTGTGCTCGAATAATACTATGTAGTTTCTTTTCCAACTTGACAACAAAAGTCAATTTCAACTCATTTACTTTTTTTAATTAAGCATTTAGTATTTTTTTTGTAAAAAACTTGTAAATCCTGTGAATTCTATCAAACTAAATTGAAATTCATTGAAATAAATCTTTTCACGAGCTAATAACTAAGTTAATTAATTATTAATAAACTAGCGCATTTCTACCCATTGCAGTGCAACGTTATGGAAATGTTAGCGCACTAACATACTATTATTTATTATTCACTATTTCTTGTGATGTATGTATGTAAATAAACCACGAATTAGACATTAATCAGTCATTAATTAAAATTTTTGTTGTTGAGCAATTTTAAGAATTTCATCCATTTGTTCGTGTGCACCTGAATCTAATTTATAGCAGCAACTACTCTCAACTCAGCAATGACACATAAATTTTGTGTAATAAAGTACAGCTTTGTGATACGTTTAGAATTTCTTGCGGAGCGTTAGTTTCCACTTTTTTATTACGCCGCCCGAATTTTCGCCATAACAAAATCAAATCATTCGATCGATTCGGTATTTTAAAAATGATTATATTTAATTATTTAAATTGCATTACTAATAAATATTTCCATTAAATGATATATAAATGTGTTATTAAATTTATATTCGAGATTAGTTTATAAATATGAGAGTGGAGCGCAAATATTTCTATGCAATAATTTAATTGAAATATAAATAAAACAATGCGCTTTTTTATTTGATTAATCACTTACTCCATAATTACCAAACATAAAATACGGTGTTTTTAATTAACAAAATGTGCTTATGTACGATATTTTATAAAATAATAATGTAATAAAAGCCGTAACACAAAAAACAAAGCACCTTTTCTGCTTTGATGTTTTTTTATCGGCTCCGCAAAAAAGAAATGTGAAAAATTGAATTTGCATGTCTCTCGCATGGCATCACCTCCTCTATATTTAAAAAAAGCGCGTAGATGAATTTAAGAAATCAAGCAATCAAATAAGTTTAGGTTTCTATTAGATAGAATGTAGTTTGATAGCTTATCAGTCTTTGTCAGAATAAGACACAAACTTTGTCAATTACGCTGGGAATTTTGTTGTTCGCTGCTTGACGCAACCAAAACACTTTCTCTACCAAAAACATTTTTGACTGAAGCGCAACTTAATCAGCAACTCCAAATTACAATGCAATTTGTAGTTTATTGAATTGAGATAAATTTAGGGTAAATTTAAATTAACAATTTCTAGTTATTTTAATTCAATTTGACGATTTCTAGGCAGCTCGTAGTCGGATGAAATTAGTGAAATTGCTTCGTTGAAAAAAATGAAGCAAATTTAAGATATTTAATTAGTTCTATCTAATAAAAATGCATATTAAATGTATTGTACATCTGTAGCATAGGGTTGCTGGATCATAAATTGTACGATATCGTTCAATAAGTATGTATAAGATTGCAGTAGCAATAACAATTTTTTGAAAAATGCAATAAACTGTCGCATCGTCGAATAATTTTATTATGTGTATTAGTTTGCCGGGGTGCTCCAATAAAATATCTTATCAACTCTGACGACAAAATCATCTTTCTCGTACTTGCACAGCGGCATATAAGCTGAAAGAGAATGCCGCCGATATAGACTGGAAAAAAATGGACATGAAGTTAACGTGCGGATCAGATAAAAAAGCGTTTTATGCTTTTTTGCCTTCTCGGTCTTTATTCATTTTATAGATTTTCATGTCGTTGATAGTGCTGTAAATTTTTTTTGCTGTGTACATACACATCCACCCAGTCACAGATAAAGCGCGCCACACATTCATTTTTATTTAGTTTTATTAATATATGGGCGTATTAATTATACCAAATGTTGGATGGATTATTATTCAATTATACAAAATCTGCACTGTCAATCATTGTAAATCAAGTTAATTAAAGCAATTAGTTATTCAAGCAACGCATTTATACATACAACGAGCGCGTTAAGATTTATGTCATTAATGAAAGAACAATTTCTTTAATTAATTTATTAACGCGTTCTTCACATAACATGCGTGTGAGCTTATGCAAATTTTTTTCTTGTTACTGCATATGAGATTATTATAATATTAGGTTTAGATTTTAAAATTTATACTTTGACACAAATAACGAGTTGATAAAATAAAAACAGCCTTACGATGCCTTCTCGCAGAAGTAATTAATCTAAAACATTTTATAATTACACCACAGTTAGAAAAATGAAAAACTTGATTCGCATCCTATGAAAAAAACTTTTCGTAACGTGGAGTGAACAATGTAAAACGCATTTTTATTAGATCTGGTCCAATGGCTTCAATATTTTAATTAAAACATCACCAGCTTCTCTAGAATCATTATAAAGTTTTCGAAATATACTTTTTATTAATTAATAACTTTATAATACGATAGATATAATAAAAATTGCATTTTTTCGCTTAAATATTTAAATTTAATTTAACCTTTTTATAATGGAATGGGATGGATAGGGAACGCGGCCTCTTTCTACAAATAAAAATTGCACAAATAAAAAAGCTAAAAAAACATTTTTTGTAATATAATTAAAAAAGCATGCATGTATAATTTAATAATCTTAGGGATGCAGCAGTTTTAAAATTAAATTATAAAACTAATTTTATTATGCGTATTAAAAAAAACTAAATTGTAATACATGATTATTATGTTTCATTGCAGCTGCATAATTAAAAAACAAAACATGCATAGCATTATTATTAAATTAGCTTTATACATACATACTCGTACATTCATTTTGAGTTATTATCAAAAGAATGACGGTGGATACGCATATTCCATAGCATTGGAAAAAGTAAAAGCAATTGAATGGTCGTTTTTCTGTGATTGTCTAATGCACCTGCGATATGAAAATTTATGTGATAATTCTCGCTGGCGGGACGTTTTTTGTATTGATAGCGGTGAAAATCCGTCGGTTTTTTTTGGAGAAGTTGCAATTTAGTATTTTATAATGGACACTTGCGATCGCAATTTAATACAGATAACCAGTTAAAAAAAATCTAATTTTAAGTATTAACTTTCAGTAATAGAGAATAACATTTTAATCAATATTTTTACGCTACACTGAATTACTCAATAAGAATTAACAAATGCAATTTGATGATTATTTATTAAAAACGTTGAATTAATGATTAATTCGAACGCAATCAATTTTATAACTTACTATATCCAACTAATACAATTTTAATTATTCGCCATGCATAATTCATTAATGAATATATTAAATAAATTTTAATTACTAATAATATTGGTGCAATTCGGGTATTTCTGTTAATATCATTTGGGATTAAACAATGCAATATTAATTCCTGTAATATGCACTTATACATTTAGGTAAGAACGAATCAATAATCCACTAGATTAGTTTGCATATTAATGCAACAAATGAGATAATTAAATTTCGTGTTATGTTAGTAAATTTTGCAAACAATGATCACGTAATGGTCAGTATTTCTTTTGTTGTAAATGTTATTATCTGCTGTGTGTTTTTTTGTGCGAAAATAAGGTTTCAGCTATAAATCAAGCTTCCGTTTGAAAGGATAATCTCAACTTTTCTCAACATTTTGTTGGTATTTACCGAACGTTCGTTCGTTGGAAACGTAATTTTTAAATGTTGCTGTTATAATTTCCGTATATATTCAATCATTGTTTGCGCTGCAATTAATTCACTTGCCAAATCAACGTTTAATTGTTCTACTAAACTTTTTTCACTGATTGAATAACTCTAATAATAATTTATTTCACATTTGCGTTATAAATTTAATTTAAAACTCGTTCCATTAAATTATGAGCAAAACTATTCAATCCGGGCTGAAATTCAATACAAACTCTTCGGTACAAATTTTATTTTTGTTAACATCTGAAACATCTAACAGATGTTACATTTTGTACATTACAATGTTCAACTTGAAGGTTGACCTCTACACCTTTATCAAAACTACGACGCATCAAAAATATTTCTTGTCGGTCGGATGAAAACGAAACTAAACTAATATATTGTTGGTAACAGAATATCTAGTTCCAAATTATTTTAATGTATTATTACAAATAAATAATTTAAATTAAAATAATTTAAGTTGGTGTAGGTTTAATTTATCTAATATTTTCAATCCATAAAATATTCACAAGTATAATAATACGTCGTTTTTTATTTTATTATTAACAGCTTCTGTGCATTTTTTAAGAGGAGGAAATTTATCTGCATATAACGTAATAAATTGAAAGTATTTATTAAAAATATTACATGATAAATAGCGCTTTGAGAATTTTCTGTTAGGAAAAGTTATTACTTTGCTTCCATGTAGAACATTTAAGTTATAAGCATACAATCAATAAAGTAGTTTAGTTTTAAAATTTACATCTATTAATAATAAAAAGTGTTTGCCTCACTTTAAGAGTGATTTATTGTCAAAATTTAGTTTTGTGTTACATATATGTAACAAGCAATTTTCATGCTTCATATTTATATTTATATAAAAAGCGTTAAACAATAAACGCATTAATGTACGAAAACCGTACTCAAATAATAAAAGCTTTTACGTTTCAAAAATAATAAACTAGAAAGACATTATTGATATCTTTTTATGAAATCTTTAAATAACACGTTTTTCGAGTATAACGAATTCCTTAGAAACTCTTACTTTTAGTTGTTTTCACAAGGCACTCGATGAAAACTGAAAATACAATCAATAAACCCGCATAACAAAAAAGAGTAAACGTTTTTTTATATATAAATATCATCGTGTATTATAAACTAGTTTCCTTAACTAGGGCGCCAGTAACAAAAGCAACAAAATCATTTTTACATAGAAATCCTTTAAGTGTTTTTAATGTAAATTTTAGTACTTCTTTCATTTTACCTAAAAAATGTGATATACCTAATAAAAAAAATAGTCGTATGTATTCTGGAAGTAATGAAACTCATCACAGCGTCAAACAATGCCTTAGATGTTGTTATCATTGACACTCGTAAGTATAATCTTAAAACAGAAAACCTTTTTGTATCACGATTAGAATTATTTTCTCAAAGAGTAATCATGCGTAAATGTATTTAAATATATGCAAAGTATAAGAATAAAAAGAATAAAATATCACTTTACTACTTTGATCCGGAGCTAAAAATTTACATTAAAAATTACAATATTTAGTAGTTGAGTAAGCCCTTAAAGGATTTAAACCTGCATTTCCCACAAGATGAAGAGAAAAACTAAAAACGAACTAAAATCCTTTGATAATCTAGCTGCATGCAATTTTGACTCAAATGAATAATATATTCAAATTCTATTGTAAATTCTAACATTGATATTTTGTTGTAATTATGAAATAATTGATAAAAAGAATGCAACTTTAATTTTTTACTATCTACCATTTACAAAGCATTAATAATAAAGTTTGTTTTTAAACTCTTAATTATAATTTGAACAATTTCACTACACAAATAAAAATCAGCTAACATATAAATAGTGTAATTATAGTAAAGGTGCAATAAATAATTATTGCACAATTTGGAGCCGATTTTAAAACAAACTTTAATCACTTCAAATCCAACTCGACAAACGCAATTAGAATTTAATAGTTGAATCGATGCATTCAACCACCTCTACACCTTCATTCCCCTTCACTCTCTTTAAATGCACATGCACATAACGAAGCAATTAGACATTTTAATTCTCCCCCATATCATTTCGCCTACTCTTATTTACATTTTATGTAAAACTAAACTTTAAACGTCAATCTTAAATTAAGACTGGTAGTATTTGTACCATGTTGATAATTGTAAATGCTAAATATAAAGCGAAATACAATTTTATGGTAACACGAATCCTCGAGAAACGATAATCACATGACAATGGCATATTTAAATAATATTTTTCTTATATGCAACAAATTCTTTAGTAATCAGATTATTATGAAATTGAAATATTCTGATCGGTATGTTTAATAAAATGTCGACAAGCACGTTCTAACTTTGGACTTAATTAATCTTTATTTAGTTAGCTATTTAGAAGGCATTTTATTGTATAATCTGCAATTAACATACATTTGTTTGTCTGATCATTCTTCTTCATACATTGATGACATTTATAACTTAGATATGTTTTTTTTCATTTTGTAATAGACAACACATTACAATGACAACAAAAATTAATATTTTTAATAAAGATTAGATTTACTATAATAAACATTGATTCACTTAGGCAAGGTATTTTACATTATACTTAACTTAAATTTACTATATAAAGAAAATTAAAGTTTGCGTATTGTATTTCATAAAATGCTGCTGGCAAACAGTATCTATGTTATCACCCTTCTTCTAACAGTGATCAAATATAATCTAACTTAAATATATTTTTTAAATATTTAGAATACACAAGGCAGTGTGATGATAAAATAATATTAGAAAGAAAATTTGCTAGAGAACAAAATCTGTGCATGCAAATTTGCAAGCTTTTTTGAATAGAAAGAATATTTGCTTCTGTTATCACCTCGAGCACAGAGTTGACATATTATCGTGTCTACCGGTTCTGTTTCAGAAAATTTTTCTTTGAAATCGTTGTAATTTTTTCCAGCTTAGTCATAAACCAATTGCTATAAGTTCCTCTGTATGAATTTTAAGCAGGGTAATTTTTATGAAAAAAAATAAACACTTTTATTTTGTTTTGTATTAGTAAATTCGACTTAATTCTCAATTATTTGAACAATGCCTTTTCATCTTCAATATTTTAAATGTATTATAAATTTACTAATATGTTATCGAATCAATTTCAATATCACGATTTTATAAATCATTATATTGGAGTATTATTTGCAAGCGCCGCTAAAGTCCTCATTTATATTGTATCCACCTATATTAAATATGCTAAAAGATTGGTGATTTACGATGAAACTTATAATTCAGGGAAAATAAAAGTATTTTTAGCCTTTTCACATATATGATATTTTTTAACAAGCATATTTTGTGTTCATAAAATTATGAAAATGGACATCAATAAATCACATCGTAAAAATCCAACGCAGGACATAATAAATCAAAGAAAAAAATAAATGTTTGTTATCTTTTATCGAATTATATATAAAAATTTTCGACCGTCATGCATGTCTACAATGTAGTACAAAGTTAGAAAGCAATTTTAAAAATAGCAACAAAGCAGGCGCACAAACACAGCCACATATTAATGCAAAACGTAAAAGTTGAATAAAACTTAATTTGCTGATTGCATTTTCCTATGTATTAAAGTAAAGAAACTTCGGTGGCTTTGAACCAGAACCTTGAAAAGAAACTCCTAATTTTCGCTGAAGAAACTTTGAATGTTGTTTTTTTTCCTATTAACAAGATGCAATAAGTGCAATTTATTTTTTAATAAATTACTATTTTTAGACCTTTCAAATTTACGGTTTCGTTTGTGATTTATAGTTATATTTCAAACGATTAAACAAATTCTTTCATTAGAATAATTTGTTTTTCTATTGATAGGTACATATTCCAATCTATACGACTGGCTGTAATCATTTAAATATATGCATTCTAAAACGGGCAGTCTTGAATGCAATAAACTGCTCTAATAGAATGGAGACAATTTTATATACATTGTTGGAAATGGATTGTTTTTGTGAAATAGCCCAATTGTAAAGAATCGTCGTTGGACGACAGTTGTCAAAGATTATATATTAATTTATCTACGCTGCAATTGCAACAAAAGCAATCACTATATACTTTGTGTAACATCATAAATCTCATCATGCTATCTCGATTAATAATGATAGTAAATCTATAAAATGTACTCACATGATTTTATCCCAACCGGAATTCTCCATACAGATGGCGCATCTAAAACAAAATCATTATAATGGTTAAAGTAGCTGGAGGTGCATACAAAATTAAGCATAATAAAAAAAGTGATTGAAAGTAGGTAGTTAAGTAGGAACATTCTTATTCTCCACCAAAATTTTAAGATTTATCTATAACACTACCAATAAATTTACAAACTGCACATTATTTAGTACTTGCCTACATTATAATTAGATAAATAACTAAAAATAATAATAATTTTGAAAATTAATGATAAACAATGTATTGTAAATATCAGGGTTAACCGCAATGTGGTTATATTGTTCGTTATGATGGTAGTGTGGTATTAAAAAGTATGTATGTAATGTATGATTTAATTATTGATAGATTTTTAAGCATTTGAGCCAGTTACGTTGTCTATTTTGTTGCTGTTTTGTCCTTAAACATGACTGGTTCATTCTCTGTTTGCACTAAGTAAGATTTGAGGTAGCACACTATGCCTGTAATGTACCAAAAGTCTATAATGAATTTCAACTCTCGATACAACTATTGAAGGTAAAAAAAGATTACTAAACGTTGGTCTTACTTGGTGGAAACAGAATGAGAAGCAGCCATGTTTAAGGGCAAAACAACGACAATTGAAACAACCGAACGGGTTAAAATGTTTAAAAGCCTAAAAATAATTGAACCACGCATGTATTCTGTAGGTATTTTCATGTTAACCACACATATACTCGTATATCACCACATTGCGGCTAATAGTTGACATACCTATAAGGATACATTGCTTGATAATAATAAATAAATAAATAAATTTTTGGTTATTTTTGTCGCGTTAGTTGTAACGTCTAAGAAGGACGCAACCACAACAAATAATTAATGGCCTACACTTTTCCATGAATATTCAAAATAAGTAGACTATAACTACCAATTTTAAAGAAACCAAATACTGGTACATTTTTAATGAAAATTATGATAGTTAAATGCTCGGTTCTTGTATAAAATAACTTCTTGAACTAATTTCATTATCTACATGTATTAGAAGTCTTAAAGAGAGTATGGGCCAGGTGATCTAAAAATACTTCATCAAGCCATTGAAAAGTATAGTTAGTTCTTAAGTCATCAAATTAGCCTATAGAATGTCAATTCTGGTAGCTAATGAAAATTTTGTATAAAAAAAAGTCATAAAAAACAATTTTCCATATGCGCAACTTTAATAACCTTATCTTTAATAGTTCTATTCATAAATATTAATTAAATAATCATAAATAGATAATACATATAATAAAACAGAACAACAAACAGTGATAATTGCCAATTATTTTCATACGACAAAATAAATGTAACACACATTTTTTTCTTAAGCGATAATCATCAAATAATGTAATTGCGCACATCTGTGGCAATTGCCAATGATTTTTTTACGATTATTGTGTAATATTTATCGCAACTGCTGGTGTTATAGCGATTAATTCGTGTGAAGTTGTTTTAATTATTCGTGGATAAATTTGTAGCTTTTAATTTAGCATCTAATGAAAAGTGTACGTATGCAATGTGAAATTTTATAGGCAAATTATACGTGGTTCAATACGAATTCATTTAAAATATTGAAGCACACAGTTCTCTCATCAATAAAATGTTTAGCTTTCATTATTTATGGAAAAGCTTTTTAAGACAATTATATCTAGTAAAATTCCACGTTTGCTTTCGCTAAGAGTACTTTAAAATAATAAATAACTTCAACAATTATCTCTTTATTAGATGCAGCTATATTTTTCAATTCTCAGAAAATATAAATAGGTTAAGATCGTTAGTACAATAATTTCACATTTATTATTACGAGGTAAATATTGAATAACTTTGTTTTCATTAACTAAGAATTGCAGAGTTTTACAAATTAAAAAGGTTTTCCATTAAATATTTTTTTAATCTTACTTGTAATTGAACGAATGGATATAAAGAAAGATATTGAGTTTATGTTTTTATTTTACATGGATGCACAATTTTTACAAATGGCACCATACGATTTCACTCTTATTTATCATTTTTATTAAAACTTTACGTTTTATTTATTTATGAAAAAATTTCCAATACAAAGCTAGTTAAAACCAGATTAACTTAAAATACATGTATAGAGATTACAACGTTGCAACATATTTATAATATTTTTATTAATATTTGCTCTGAAAATCAAAAATAAAAATATCAGTAATATTATTTAACTATTTTAATAAAATATATTCTATTTATCGTATGAGTAAACAATACTCTCTCTCTATACTGCATAAACATAAACATAAAAATAGTCTAAAATGGTAAATGGCACACTTTAATAAACCTAATAAACACTAGTATTAAATAATATTTATAATTTTTTGTTTACAATGTCTATTTAACTTAACTCTGCACACTAAGCTCATAATATTATAGTTCTATAAAACAATCGTGTACTAATTATAAAACAGTTTGTTGAAAAATGTTACATTTGTAACAATTTTCCTATTTATACTCACTCATTCATTAAAAGAACTGTTTATTTAGACAATGATGTAACTCCATTAATTAAAAAAATGATGTAGCATGTACTTAATAATAATTTACTACGCTTAATATAGAGAAAACTTTATATATATATATTTAATAAACCCGCCACCACAAGAATCCGATCGCTTTTTCAAACTTACCGCCTTATAGAATATGCGTAAATGTGTACTTAGAGAGTCGTAGTTGGCTTTGTACCATTGATATAAGGCATATTACTAATTAATTACTAGATATTCGTAGTTGGCGTTGTTTATTCGCTTAGGATCAATTTCGCTTGCAGGTGATCGGATTCTTGTGGCAATAAAATCATAAAAGTAGCAGTTTTCTTGAAATTATAGAAGTAGACTTACACCATTTTCTATTATAATTAAACTGAGAATTAGTCAATTTTATTGTATTATATAATATTAAACATACTTCAATCCGGAATAATTAAAATTTTTTCATGACAACTTCACCATTTATTATACATGTTTTGGTCTTGCTTATTATATATATACGTACTATCTTTAGTCTTAATTACCTAGTCGTAGATAAATGTGTACATATACGCATCAATTATGAAATTAATAGGATGTTTGTTACAGTTCAATTTGTATTAATGTATAATAGTAACATTTACGAATATTTGGATATATGTTAGGAGTATATTGCATATTCTAATATTGCATCTTTAATGTTTTCGCATGTGTTTTTTTCTCTTTAATTATTGTTTCATCAAGTTTCTATCGTAGTTTAATTTAACATAAAATACATTGTTGAAAATTTGCATACATGGATTTATGATGTCTGTTTAAAATTAACTTTCAGATTAAAAATAAATCACATCACGTTTTATGGGTAAAAGCGCCATAAACATTTTTTTGGTTAATTATAAAGCTAAATGGTTATAAAAGGAAGGTGGTGCTTTCGATTATAACATACCAAACATTGCTATTTATTATTATATATATGTATATATAACATAATTCTAAGAAATTTCGTGTCATGATATAAATGTCATGCGTGAAAGCCAACATATAGATTTTATTATGCATTTTCTAAAGCAACTCCTCTCTTTAATCGTTTTTAGAAGAGGTTAAGGTTTCACGAATACGAAATATCGCGTGCGTTCACTTTCCGAACATGCAATCATTACGATGTTTGTCAAAAAAAAACACTACATATATTCCACCCAACTACAATGGAATAGAAAAAAATTTAGTATTTTGTGAAGAAGAGTGCTATTTTCAATTTTCTAATAATTGTAAGCGCTATACGAAATTACTCAATCGCAGCCAAACTGTTTATTTGTTCAAATCAACTGCCAATATAACTTCATTTTTCTAAGCTGATGGCGTTTAATTAAATTTGGCGATTTTATGAGATTGTTGGCTGGAATATTTAAATATACCTACATACACCTAGTATTTCGTGAAGAAGAGTGCTATTTTCAATTTTCTAATAATTGTAAGCTTTGTACAAAATTACTCAATCGCAGCCAAACTGTTTATTTGTTCAACTCAACTGCGAGAATAAATTCATTTTTCTAAGCTGATAGCGTTTAATTAAATTTGGCGATTTTATGAGATTGTTGGCTGGAATATTTAAATATACCTACAATTGCTATTAATAATTCAATTTTAATAAAACGTCGAATTAGCTAATTTCAAATAATTAAACGTAATGGATTAATTTTAATATTTTCATTGCGTATACATTTTTCGTGCGCTAAAAATTTAATTTTATAAACATCAGTGCGCGTTAAATATTTGAATTTGGTGCAGATGCGACGCAATGGAGAGTTTTAGAGCAATTTTGCCACGCGGGAATTTCTTCCCTAACATAACTAATTACACAAAGTAACGTATATTTGTTTATAATTTCTGTTGGCGCTTGCTGATTATTTAATAAAATCCGCGCAACTCATTCGCATTATTTTACACAACACAACTGGCAAACTTTTTAATTTCTATTTATGGTTACTGCAAAAGTTGGGCGAAAAAATAATTTCAACTTTGTCCTGTTTTTTTACTCGGTTTGTCTAAGAAGTTTGCACTCGTTACAGAGGTCATGATTTCGTTAAGTTATCGCATTTGTTTAACTCACTTTTTGCTGTATTGCGAAATAAAACAAATCACACATTTTAAAGTTAATTAGGTTTTCATACTAAACAAATACCTACAATTAAATATTTAAATCTATTGTATTGTAGAAAAAAATGTTTTTGAGCGTTGCAGCAATAGCTTTGTATTCTTCTTTGCATTCGCGTCGCGCGAAAAACCGAAAATTTATCGCAGGTTAAAAAATCGTTTCGGTTCTTATATAGGAAAATTCCAGCGATTTCAGTTATTTCAGTTTTAGCACAAAGTGGAAAAACTTTTGCGTTTTTGTATACTAAAAGAGACTTTTCATAGAACAAACGATATTTTAAAAGAGAGAGAGTTTGCTCGCTCGGCCCTATCGTTTACTACACTCGTTGTGCGCTAAAAAAATATTTATTTCCCAGGACATAAATAATGAAAACGAGCGCGCTCGCCAACTTTTAGAATTCCATTCAGGTTACACAGAATTTTTTTCTCACGTCTGTAACCACATAGCTATACATATTTTCTTGCAATATTTATAAATAAACGCACTACGTATGCATTTTACTTGGCTTATTTCGTACGGGTCAAGGATCGATTGAAGAAAAAAGTGGAAAAAATACCAATTTGTTTATAGTAGTACTTTTTTTAACAGTCGCTTTGCATAGTAATTCAAACAAACCTTGACACGATATCTGGAAGTTAAAAAAGTTTATTGGGTGCGAATATTTATGATTGTAATAATTTAGGTCACAATAAACTCCGCATCTTAATTACGTTTAAAAACTTTATCGATTAATTTATATTTTTAAATTTTAATTATAAAACGTCGAAAGATTAAAAGTTTTCCCATTTTTTTTGAGCACGTACTTACGTACTTATACGCTAAATAAATAACTTAATATGTACGACGCTCCCTTTAAGATTAAGCCTCTTTTTAATTTTACCAAAATTTTAAATAGTGAATTAAATAACACGCTTTTTATCAATTATGTCCTTCGTATTGAAAAAATAAATCAAAATCCTTATTAATTATGTACACTTTCTATAATTACGTGTAGGTGTACATTTTTAATAATCCAGCGAGGTTCGTTGACAAAATGCGTGACCAGAAATGTCAACTAACCGACAAAATGACGATTTATTAAATTTTTATATGAGGAGCCATAAAATTCTGCTGTCATTCATTGACTTGCGTAAAATTCACGTCTGTGTAATTAATTTACAAAGTTATAATTTAATAATATCGACAATTTTTAGTAGGCCTCTATAATTAGAGTTTATATTTTATTATAAACTTATTTAGGTATATTTCTGGCAAGTTTGGCGAATTTATGTTTGAACAAATGCACCAAATAACTATGCGTATTTACAAGCTACATGGTACGCAAAAGGTTATTGAGAGCGGTATAAGAGAGGCTTCAAATCTCCATCAGTGATGTCAACAATTTAATTTTAATTGGATTTTGTTTAATTTAAACCACCGAGTTGCCAGTTGACTTTGGTTTGGTTTTTCAGTTTTGATCATCAAAAGTTTATGAAAATCACACCTCATGTGTGTAAAATATAAATATATTCCTTTTGAAACAAAAACTTTTCAAACTTGTACAAAGAGAATTGAAGCTTTAAAGTTATACATTATCATGTTTGAACATACATGAGGTGAATGCAAAATTTATATAACAATCACATTACATTGAGATAGTTTCTAAATGTAATTGTCACACAATTATTAAATTTCTACTTAGTCAAATGTTATAGTCTCGATTATATGCGCTAATAACCTTTCATTTATTAAAAGTAACATAAAAATTTATATTATATTATTTTATGATGGCAATACTAAAAACGGTTCTATATAATATAGATTTTTTCATAAAAATTTTATAATATATTAAATAATGAAAATATTTTATGAATCAACCATTGTTAAACTATTGTATTACATTTGAAAATATTTACATTCAGAAAGAGCTAAGCATAGAAAAAATGTAATTGTTAGATATTCTTTAATATCAAAAATGGATTTATATAAAGACTAATAACAAATGTTAGCAATTATTACGGATAATCCTTAACATGGAATGATAATCGATTTTTCAATGCAGTAACATAGCTGCTACGCATAGAAATGAAATGATATTTCATTAAAATACAGGCAATTATTATTAAATAGGTATATGGTCTTTCAAAAAGGATACTCTTCGTCACCTACTTTGGAATATGTTTGTTCTTGACACTCTTTGTCACCTACATTGGACTATGTTTGTTGTATGTACGCATGTAATTATTAATTTAGAATAAAATTTCAAAAGCTTCATAAATTCATTCACTTAACAATTCTCTTAGATTACTACGATGAAATGCTGATATTTGCAATTTTCGGATAAAAAGCGAAGACGCTTGGTTTTGACCGGTTGTGCTTTTTGTAAATATACATACTATTGTTAATTACATATTTGTTTTGTATATGAATATATCTGAAAAAATCGCGGAAAAAAATTTTGAAACATTTAATATTAAAGATACCTGTTAGGTTAGCAACTATTTCCAATCATTTTTAGATAGAGATGTATTTAAAACAACGGAAAACATTTAATTGCCAAACTTTAGAATATTTAAAGCGTTTAATTTATACATTAACGCTCATGGGCAGCAGGTATAATTGATATAAAACGTTATTCTGCTTTCTTTGACTGGCTTAAACAAAATAATTGTTAATTTTTTTCGTTCTAAAATATTTTATAAGACTTATTTCAAAATTCTATATTTTTAAATACGTTTCGCATTAAAATCGACATGGAGTTGCAAATCTAATTTGTCTTGATGTGCCTTGCAAAACAAATCTATACACATAATATGTATTCCGTTTAAAAATGTACTTCCGAATAATTGCGGGTGTTTTCAGTGTGCACCGGACGTCGAATATATCATTCGAGCGAGCGTAGTCCATTTAGTGAGAAAATGATTGAATTGAATTTATAAAATGACTTATTTTCAACATAAAAACCCTATACGAGTACTCTAGAATACGCTGCATAGGTATTCTAAATTTTACGCAGTTAATTTTTGATTATTTTTTTTATTTTTTAAAATTTCATTGACCAATATAATATGCGCTATACATATAATAAATTCAATCCAATTTAGACCACAAAATAGTGTAAAATTGGACACCTTATCCTCAATAAGCATGAAAATTGTAGCGGAAGTTTTAACGATTTTATATTTAAAAATAACTTGAAATATGCTTCCAAATAAAAACAACTTGCGTGGATATTCCACACACAAGTCATTTTATTTACATTTAAAGATCAAGCATCCTTATTGAAAGACCCTACATATATACTCAAATATTTATATTACAATACATCAAAATAATGATTATTTTTTTTATTAAATTGTAATGGCTTTAAGAAAAATAAACAATTTCTCCTGAGTGTTGTTTTGCGCAACAACAGGATTTTCTTATTTTTCTAATATTTAGATGGATGTTGAATTAAAAGCCAATTTTCCAGCAAATTATTTTGCAAATTTGGAGAAATAACCAAAGTAACAAGTTTTCACCCGAGCACATTTTAGAGGTAGATATAAAATGGATATTATGAGATATATTTTAAAGTAGGTTGGCCAATACTATTTCTATCAGTAATTTTTTAGATCATTTTACAAATTTATCCTTTCTTATTTAACTAGTAATTAAAAATATATGCAATTTTTGCTTAAAAGTAAATATTTACTTAAATGCAGTGGTATATTAAGATCCGAGCTATTGATGAATAATACAGCGATTTTATCACCCGATGCTGAAATTTCTCTAAGGACCCCGCACAAAACACTGTGATTTTAGACCTCACTGAAATTGTCTGAAATTTTGATATGTTATTGTTTTTGACCGCCTGAACAAATGTTCCCTCGGTCAAAAAACTTTTAAATGGACAGTTTTTGAGATATAGAGGTTAAAAGTCACCAACTGCACAAAGCAGTAGGGATTTTGGACCTCACTGAAAAGTTGTGAGATTTTAATATGTTATAGTTTGAGACCTCCTGATTAAAAGTTCCCCCGGTCAAAAAAACTTTTAAATGCACAGTTTTTGAGATATAGAGGTTAGAAGTC
>JARJDW010001811.1:0-10600 GCA_030264715.1 Adinopsis sp. GC000173
TTTTGTCATATTATTGGCTAAAATGGCACTTTACCTGAACATAAATATTTTTTTCTGATTTTGTCAAAGTAATCCAATAATTGTGAAATTTTGCATGTGTGCATAATTTTAAAATCTATACAACTTATCTTAATTATATTTTGTCGTATTATTGCTTAAAATGGCACTTTACCTGAACACAAAATCACTTTTCCCCCATTCTCAGCCCCCCCTTAAACTCAAAAAAAGTGAAAATACGCTTAAAAGTCATTTCAGACTAAGCAGGGGCTAATTCCAAAGCGGCAGAACAAGACTCTAAATATTTCGATGAATTATCCCTATAGTAAAGTCGATCCGGGGACACACTGTATATTGTTTAACTGAATCATTTGTTTATACTACTCGTATATAAAATCGAAAAATGAATTTCGGAAAACTGATTTACTTTCTGTTTACTAATATTGTATTTTGGGGTTATTATCTTAAAAGTTTATAAAAGAATCATTTTAATGCTTGATTATAATTAAGGAAAATAACTTTTAATTCCGCTTAATAAATTCGTGACATACAATATGTAAATGCAATCAAATTGAAATCGAGATTCACATTATTTTTATTTAGTTTATAATGTTAGGTTGTTCTTTCACAATTAGTAGGTAGTACCTATATTGTAATAATTATTATTTATAAAATCAATTTCGAAGAAGTATAAACAATAAATACTTTCAACAAGTACAAGTATTACAGGACAAAATCATATTATATTCGTGTTAGTCGTCAAAACGTATTTTTATGAAATACGATACTATCCTAATCGTAACAATAACAAAAAACGAGCCTTAATTGGGTGCTGCTAAAAAATTCAAAAACCAGTTTACGTACGATATTAGGATTTGTGGGAGGGTGCGGACATTGTTTGGAAATTTTAATGTGATGGAATTCATTTTTTAAATTTAGAAATAAAAATATAGTTTTGACTCTTAATTGATTAAATTGGTCTTCGATAAAGGAAGTTGAGTACATGTCTTTAGACGTAATTTCGTATAAAACAGGAAAGTTGACGCAAAGCCTAATGATGCCGCATTTTTTCGGACAATGACAATGGGGTTACTGATATTGTTGTATTTCTTATGATGACGGCATAACTCAAAATATATATTAACTATTTGCTATTGTTACGATATGTAACTGGGAGTAAAACTCGGATGGAATTAGACACTTGAATTGACAACAAACATTCGTTTATTTGCTGTTAATTAATTTAGAAAAATTATAATAAAAAAAATCACTTACCAATGCATGCTGTTGGCTGGGCCTACGTCGTTAACTTGTTAACGTTGTTAATTCGCGCGGATGGCTGTTCGGAAAAGGCGGAACACAACGATCGCGTATCAGTGATAGATATCGATTAACTATCGGTACCAAACCTACTTAAGACGTAAGTTTGGTACTTGCTTAGCAATAGTCGGTCAATAAACCCGCCATTGCGAAATCAGGGTTGACGGTCAGTTACCGCCAACAGAACTAATTCAGCAATCATTGATTACACTGGCCGATATTGCTGAGCGCGCAAACCGCGTAGACCCAGCAACTTGACGCAACACGTGCGGCACAGGTATGGGCTAATGTCACTTATGCAACACTATATTTGTGAATTTCCCAAGCATATTATTTTCGAATTATTTTATATTTCTATTAACCAATTTGCTAATATTGTACTTTAATTTGTCTGTTGGTTTCGCAGACTATTAGATCATAGAATATAAATCGTTCATCTTATGCGCATGTTTGGGGCTGACTTCACTTTTACGTCGTAGCACATTGTTCCCTGCGATAATACTACAGACAATAAAATTTTTGTAATGGTCGCTAAAAGAAATAGCTCTTGGGTTAAAAAAAAATTGATTTGCGACGAGTTTAACCCCAAGCATGCTGGTAGTTAATTTTTGTCTATTACAGGTTAAATGTGCTCCGACACTAAACTAATAAGGTTCTCCGTATCTAATTACGCATTAATTGACAACGTTCTTTTGTTGATAGAATGTTTTCTTTGAATACGTATTTGTTTTGTTATAAGGTTTGGATGTTAGTTGTTGTGTTGTGTGCAGGGCGGCGAAGTGGTCTGTCTGGCCAGCCAAACTCGTACAGATTGTGGATACGCGGCTTAATATCCAATGACGCCTGGTTGGTAGGAATTTGCGACCTACAATAAAGCAGTTCCATTTGGTGGTTAAAGCCCCTTAATATGGCAGTTTTGTTCAGCATTCTGTCTTGCATCCTGTGGATGAATGCTTCTTCTGTTTCAAGTTTCCTGAAACGAAGTTGGCTACCTAGTACCGGCTTTATCTCATAGTCATTATAAAAATGTAGGCCTCTACTCTGATGCATGTTGCTTAATTGCTTGAGGTGCTGAAAGGAGCTTTATAGGTACGTGCAATTTTTCGTACAACAACCTTTGCAGTTTGTTAACATACAGTAGTGTGGTTTTGAGAGTAACGATTCCTTTGCGTTTCTCTTTAACTTCGGCAGCATATGAAGTCCATATTCTGGGGGTTTTCTTATTCCAGCCAATTAATGATTTGCTGTTGGACATTTCCGCTAAATTTCGGTGTTCGCTCTGGTGATTTTGAGTTTGCAACTTGAAGTTTATAACTGATTATTAATTGATGTGTCAGGACGCAGGCATTCCCACATCTGAGATTAATGTATCTTTATTATTCTACCATATGTATTCTTTTCAAAACCAACCTAGGTATTCTTTTGTTTTATCTATCTTACAGCGGCACATGAAACGCTCATATTCCAACCACTGTTACAATATACAGTGTGTCCCCAGATCGATTTCACTATAGGTTCAATGAATCAAAGAATTTTGGAATCTAGTTCCAACAATGAGGAAAAAGTGATTTTATGTTGAGGTGAAATGCCATTTCGGTCAAAAAGACGATAAAATGATATTAACCAAAGATGTTCAAAATATAAAATTATGCTCACATGCAAAATTTCACAATCATCTGATTTCTTTGACAAATTTAGTATTACAGTAAAAATTCGATAAATTCAACTTCAATAAACGCAAAATTCGCTAAATGCAAAATTCGTTAAATGCAACTCTCTATAACTGCGATTTATTTTAATTCACATGAATTCGATAAATGCAACTATCGTCAAATGTTGTCAAAAACAATACAATTCAAATAATATATTAATTTAGAGTTTAAGTTTCATTACTAATTTTTTTTTATTTCCTTTGTTATTATTTTTTCTCTCCGTTTTCACAGGACTTGTTTCAAAACGAACGAAATTACAAAATTTATTCGATAATTGCAACTAATTTGGAGAAATAAAATCAGGCTTCTTGCATTTATCGAATTTTTACTGTATTTTAAAATAGGTATAGTCATTTCCAGCACAGGAGGCACATATGACTTTTTTGAAGGTTTGCATAGAATATAGAGAGGATACAATAACAGTAATTTATAGCACCCAGGTAGTCAAAAAAGTTTCGAGGTTTGATAATGTCTCTTCCTTTTGGCATTAGGAATTTCGCTATATGTCGCTAAATAATAAATTGCAATTTCATCTTGCATAAATTATAAGTACCAATGCTAGAAATACTCTCTAGAAATAATCAGTTTGTAATAAATTAGTTGATTTCCCAACCTTGGCGCCACGACGATATCCTCGACAGTTCCAAAAGCGTGTAACGTGTTTATCGCCAGATGGCAACAACTTTGAGCATCTCAAATTATACTGTACTGTGATTAACGAATCAAAGCAAAAATATTTCAATCCAATAAAATAAATTAGTAATATAAATAATAAAAATAAGTTGGTTATTTACTTTTTAAATAAAATTGCAATATTGAATATCATTTTCCGAACACCTTATTAATGAAAACAGAAATTCATCGAAAAATGATGAAAAAACAGTGAAATTTATTATCTTTTATCTAAATTTTTACAAACCATTTTATACCTTTTTAAAGGAAATTTTATCTCATTGAAAATTTGTCACAATCTCATTTGATTGCTATTGAAGGATGATCCAGTCGTTCATTTACGTTAACCACATTTAGCCGCGACTTCTTGTGACCGACGTTCGTAAAGAACATCGAGTCGAGAAAGATGCGGCCGCGTTTAACGTGCTCTGCCATATCGCGTTCGTGCATCTGCCGTATGGATTTGGGACGAAAGCGTTGCTTGCGCTTCTTCGGCGGTTGCGAGCGAATCGCTGTGCGCGGGGCAAATTTCTTTCGTTCGACGCGCGCTTCCTTCTGCGGCGGACCCCAGTGGAATAGCGGTTTCATCAAACTCATTACTGCCTAATTAAAAAGATATATGTAAGTTTAAAGGATGCTAAGGAAATAGTTCCTGAATTTCAGGAAATCTTTCAGGGTGTCCCAAGACAAAGTCAGAGTTCCATAAATTTCCTTCCAATTCGGAAAAACAACTTCTAGTCTATAAATTTGGATTTAAAGTTACAATAACATAAAAATATCTAGTAAGATCGTTTTGTTTAGGCTAATAAAGATGTCAGTGAAACCTGGTATGTAGAATTTGCCTAAAAGGAATTACATTCATCTGTCTCTCTAAAACCATTGAAATTTATGTGAAATAAAAACTGTGAAATGAATTTTACATTCAGCATTCTTCTAAAACCTAAAAATCTAAAATCTTTACATTCCAAAATACAGGAATTAGGAATTTTACGGAACTTTCTTATATGCCGTTTATGAAAGCTATTCATAACTTGTATTACTCACAGTTGAATTCCTAATTCCTAGCACAATATAGAAAAATGTCCCCAATAGGGCGATTGCCAAATAGACGCAGAAAATCGCTAGCGTGACAAACAACATATTTTTAACGAGATAATGTCGTGGCATATCAACAATTGTGGCATGCTCGATATATCTATTGCGCACTTCTTGGAAAAGTAGTACTGCAAGACCCACCTATTAAATATTAACATATAATGAGTAGATAGAAAAAGGGTTACTTGTGTATGCCGCTTATACTATAGTGATAATTGGGTACATGTACCAAATAATGCGCCAAAACTTGATTGGACGTCGGCCGGTTACAAAGTGAATGTCATCATCGAGTCGTGATACGCCGTATGTGTAAAACACCATTAAACTCTGAAAATGATTAAGTAATTTTATGAAATGGGTATATGATGGTGATCCCTAAAGTCTTTGGCCGCCAATATTTTTGAACAGGCTAATTCCCTCTTTATAAACACCACTCCCTATTCCTCAAATTTGGGAAACAAAAAATATTCAGAGAGAACTAAATCTGGAGCGGGGTGTGAGGAAGCATCTGAAATAGCGATTAAACAAGTACCAAAGAATGTAGCATCCTCAAATTTTAAATTTAAACTTCAAAAGGGTTGCAATTCAGAATCAATTCATTTTTGATACAACTATCGCAATATATTATATATATTAAGCTAAAGACTCTTGGAACCATCCTCGTATAGGTACATTTTTAGACAAATATTTACACATAAAAATAGTTTCAATCCTTGCAGAAAATGTATACTGCATTCCAAGTAGAGCTTATTCAAAATTGTTATAAATATCTGCAATTTTAGTGCATATAAAACTCGTTGTCCTTTTATAAATAAAGTAAATAATAAAACCTCTAAGCAGTCGAACATTGATAAAATCAGAAAGAATACAACCATGCCAATCTTTACATACGTTTGGAATTTTATCAGCTTCGGAAAGGCGTCGTTGAGGTACATAATATGCATATGTGTAGTTAATGCCTAAAAATAAAAATATTCTACATAAATTAGAAAATAATAGGTAGGAAATAAATACAACAAAATGCAAACAAAACTAAAAAAGTAGTAAATAAAGATTTGCTTACCAATTTGGATATTTCCAACAACCAATTGGTAATGTGATAAAATATTATAAAAATGTTTGGGCAGTCCTTCATTTTGAGAAATTCAGGAATCATCGCATAGTACAAACCGCCAACTACAATAGTAGAAAAAAAGATATTATTTAGAAAATCACAACGAATAGTATAGATATTACATGGAGCAAACACTTCATGTGTGCCAACGCCAATCACATGCGCCAAAGAACCGGCCGCCGCATGCATAATGATCATCATCACAATCGAAATGACCAGATTTAATATAGTGAGCAGAAGACTTTCCGTGCCCGGATTACTCTTCCCCTTATAGATCGTATAGGCGGCGTACGTTGTATACCCATTGGGAGTCAACAAACCCATTTTCATAGTTGAGAAAAAGCCAACAATAACCACCTAAAAATTTTGCTTGCTGCAATCACTAAAGCAAAAACAAATAAATGCGTAATGTGTGTGTGTGTGTGTGTACATTGAGAAGGTGAAGGTGTTTATATATTGTGATTATACACGTACGTTTGTGTTTTATGCACCGCGCGGCGAATGAAACATTGCGATTATGTTGAGGTTGGGTAATCTATAAATAAACGATATGCTACCATAAATTTTTGCTAATACTAACTAAGAAAATAACAGATTCTTGAGATTCTTTCAAAATGAGTGAGTAATTAATTTGTTTATAAATAATGCTAACAGTCTGTTAAATAATTGTTTATATTGATTGATGATAATTGTATACATTTAATAAAAATAGATGGGGAAAATTAATTAAGCAGATTAACAAATATGTTTGTAATATACATTGTTTTTCTTGAATTTGACGTAAAAAGTAATTTTGTTTTGATATTAAGCCAAGACGCGACGTTTCAAATGTACAGTTGAATTCGATAAACTTAGGGCCGATTTCATATCCGTTAACTAAGATTAAGTTAAAGGTGCCTTTAAATGACAATTTAAAACTATTACTAATTGTCACTTAAAAACATTATGAAATTGATTTTTATTTTTAAGGAAGACTTAAATTTCAATAGACCATTAAAATGATTATGAAATCGGCCCTTAACCTCCCAGCAATCTCACGAGTTGTTATTCGGCGGTTTGCATCTATCAATGTCTTTATTTTGTCTTCATGATTTTTTCGGTCTTTCATGTGTGCTGGGGCACCAAACACAAACTATTTCACAGAGTCAAACAAAATTTTCAACAAACGAAGCCTTACTACAACAGCTATCAGAACATATAATTATTATGCGGATTAAATGTGAAGTTGACTGTGAAAAATACATTTGACTTATCAGTTGGGCGAAAACGAAATTACTTTCCGAACAATCCTATATTTATAAGAAATCTAATAAAAAACTAATGTTGTAATATAAAAAGTTCATCTTATACATTTTATTATTATGAAATTTTTCATGTTTCCGGAAATTGGAAAATATATATTAAAAACTTTCATAGGTTTCATACAGTCTCTCTTAATTAAGAAATTTGAATTGTTAAATTTCTAAGGCTTATTACAAATTTCAAAAATATCGGATTCTTCGTAAAGTAATTTCATTTTTTTCCTAAGTGATTACTCAAGTGTATTTTTTCACAGTCAACTTCACATTTAATGCGAATGATTATAATATATTTTGATAGCTGATGAAGTAAGGCTTGTTTGATGAAAATTTTGTTTGACTCTGTGAAACAGTTGGTGTTTGGTGCCATAATATAGACAGAAAATTGAAAACAGCATTTTCGGCATATTTTACTCTTTTATTATCGGAAAAGTAAAAATGCAGTTCAAGCAAGACGAAAATTATGTGATGTGTATGGAGAAGATGTATTGGTCGAACGACAATGTCAAAATTGGTTTGAAAAATTTCATTGCGACAATTTCGATGTTGAAGATGCACCACGTTCTGGAAGACCTGTTGAAGCCGATGAAGACAAAATAAAGACATTGATAGATGCAAACCGCCGAATAACAACTCGTTAGATTGCTGAGAGGTTAAGCTTATGGAATTCAACCGTACATGATCATTTGAAACGTCTTGGCTTATTATCAAAACGAAATTACTTTCCGAACAATTCAATAATTTTATACGCTAAAATATGCGATATATTAAATCTGAGAAAATAATTGATTGCTTACTAAGTTACTTGTGATTAAAATATTTAGATATGACATCATTTCAGAAGGAGATATGATAACTTTTTACTTACTTGGTGCATGTTCAAATCCTTCATACGAAATTCAATCAAATTCATCAAACCGTTTGCGCTGCCCCTTGACGATATAGCCATTATAAATATTATGGAATAAATTATTGAAGTCATTACAAACGTTGTTTTTAATGCCTTAAATCAAATTAATTATTATTGAAAAAAACAAGAACCTGCTGCGCTTTGCGATTACAATTGTAAGCACTTTCATTCCTAGTATGATTAGAATCAATACGATAATCCATGTGATTACAGTTGTCACCAATATCTGCCATGAACTGAAATTGCCGCCATAGTCTAAGAATTGGCTCCTGCAAAACAAAGAATTGAAATATTTTATTTTTAATATGAAATGGTGGTAGGTTTCTGGCAACACTAACTGAATAATTAATTCAAAATTGTGTTCATTTTTAATAATTTTATTTCTGTCTTTTCTGAGACTTGAAATTATACTAATTTAACATTCACACGCCACTCATATGTCTGTGCAAGCACAGCATTATCTCAAGCACTCCACGTGCAACAACAAATACACTCGACACTAAAAAATAATACTATCAAACGTTTTAACCTAAACAAGGATAAGAATAATGAATTGGAAGAACTAAAAAATATAAACGTAAAATATTATTATATAAAAACTATAGTCTTAACAAATGGTTTCTAAATTATAACAACGTAGCAATTATCTAAAAGTTCACGCCGGAAGGAATGAAAAGCGGTACTATCCGAAATAGAGAAATAGTTTTTTTTCACTAAGCGAAAAGCATAAAATTAAATTACCAATAGAAATACGCACTCACGTATCGATATTCCATACCATTGCACACAAACGACATGAATTTGTACTCGCAATTACCATCAAACGGTGGCTGCGTTTTGAAATCGTAACAACTTGTCGCGTTCGGCGGACAATCCTGTCCATATTCGGGATTGATAATCAACTCTAACGCGCCGATCAAAAACAATGCAATGTCGGTGGAGAGCATTGGACAGTATATCGTATTTGCCACAAATATCAATACAACAAAACCTGAAATTTATCATATATGGTAGGAATATAAAATTGCAAGGGATAATTGACATCTTACCGAAAAATATGGGAGCCATACGGAATAGTTGACTTGCGGTTAGGCCAGTGTATTTGCCAATAAATATTTCCATGTACATTATTGGCATCACGAATGTGAATGTTATTAATATTTGCAAGAGTAAATAAAATCCTAGAAAATTACTGATGAAAACAATAATTATAGTTTTGAACGTTTTTTTTTGAAAACAACAAAATAGTCCTTAACGTGTGTTATTAATTTGCTGTTTTCAAAGAAAAAAACTCCTGAAAATTATAAAATATGCAATAGCGAAATTATGTACAGCGTGATGGAGGCGCAGCCTTGGACTGTCTGATATAGAGAACCCTGCGCCACGACGTAAAAAGTAAACGAGAATATGAAATCATGTCATTTGTATTTTATTAAATTCTTATACAAAACCGCTAAGAATTATAATGATCAGTAAAATTGCTCGAGAACAATGAGAAAGATATAAAATGCATAAAATTCTGTGAAAATTCATAATTTACGGTATCATAAAATGTCAAATGTTACGCTTTTTTACTTACTTCTTCTTTGTTTGACACATGTTTCAACAATTTTGGGAGGTATACCAGCCGAAAAGTTACTCATTATTTCTAAATATAAGAGTCTCTAAATTTCAAAACTTTTCATACTCTTTTAAAACTAAATTGGCTACTGAACGCATTTAATGCGCTTTTATAGCACCTACAAGTATTACTTACCACCGGACATGTTTAATGCAAACCGCATACTCAACGGCAATCCATCTATCGTATTACCAAGCAGCATGCAATACAAGAAGAAGTATTTGCGCGTCCAAAAGTCCTTTTCGGAACGATGAAATACAGGCTCATGTCGTAATGCGGTCGTTCGCTTCCAGTATGCTAACTTTTTCTGATTGGTAGCCGGTGTTGTATAATCATTGGAAAGTGGTTCTTCGATTTGAATTGAATTGATATTGTCGATTGCCATACTGTATACAAATTATGCTTGATATTTAGTAAATTTGATTCATGTTTGAAGTCAAAAAATTAGTTATATTTTATTTGACAAACGATTTAATTGGAATTAAGCTCTTTTCTCTGTCAAGTCCAGAGTCCCCAGAGGTTATATATGTGCGGGAGAACAGGGGAGAACAGATTTTACCAACCTAAGATTTATGTCATCTATATGTCATGTTTTCAAGTGTTTCAACCATAGACGAAATAAATACATAGACTTTTCCCTATTAGAGCATGGTTAAGAGCTTTATTAATCCATCTACTAATGCTCTAAAATCATAGTGTCATGTAGATGGATTAATAAAGCTCTAAACCAGTGTTTCTCAATCTTTTTACGATCGCGGCACATTTTTTAAAGTACAAAAATTTTGCGGCACACATGCTACATTTTTATGAAAAATAAGAAAAACACATTAATTTTAACAATCTTTTTATTTAGACACAAAC
>JARJDW010001816.1:0-23707 GCA_030264715.1 Adinopsis sp. GC000173
GTAAATTATTGGCTGAAAGGGCAATCAGGCAACAATATTGTTCTCAAGCGGTAATTAGAACGCCGATAACTAATAGTTGCGTGTTATTACAATGATACAAGCTGAATACACACACATCTATACATCTAGATACATACAAATACGTTGTTGTTTCACGGATTGTGTTTCTATATAGTTATACTACATGCATATGCACATGAAACGTTTTCGCCGCCGCCAATTAATTGAAATTGATTCTTTTATTTCATAGTCCGTGTATTGTATCTGCTTGAAACTGTGGTACATATTCAAAATTGCAATATAACGCTTTGTTGATGTCTTTTGAATAGGTATACACTTTGTGATTTTTAATCATACCTATAATATCTTTGTAGTATTATTACTATTGTTGTGCAATAATAAAGTGGATTATTTTGTTGAAGTACACAAGGTGGTCTAAATATAGCAATAATTTCATCGCTAGTTTCTGAATTAATGTAATTCTGTATTAAACAATAAAAAAAAAACGCAAAAATCATGAAGGAGCAATGCCGAAACTAGTAGGGTAATTGCGCTCTAACATTTCTCTAAACTAATCTGATTTCTAAACTTAATAATTTTTAAGATAGACGAGGTTGCGGCATTACCCAACTTTCCCCTACGTACTAAAAATGACGATAATTTGATTAACTTTGTGATTTTACACGCAAACTTTATTGCCTAGTCATTAAATATCTTGACACTTTTTTTTATCCATTCAGTTTATACCTCTGTAAACTTTCTCTTAATTACGTTTACGCAAAATACAGCAATAATATTTCAATCAACAAAATCAATCATGCTCCGAGAGGACAAATAAACAAATACGTTTTTAATTTATCCAAATACCTCCCTACCGTTTTTTATTTAATTTTTATTTCATCGAATAACAAACACACAAACACGCGCGCGCTTTAATTAAATATTTACGATCTGTATATATTTTTACCGTTATAATTGTTTCGTTCACATATTTTTTTGTTTTGTTGATGAAATGAAAAATTTATGCGAAATACATAGGTATACATATATACTCGTATTTAGCTTTTTTTTCGTTGTTTTTATTAAATCCGCAAATTGTTCGTGCAAAGCTGGCGCGTTCAATTAATTCATCGCACCACACACATACACAAATCGCTTGCTTGTTTGTTTTATTTTTTTTATTTTTTATATTAAATGCTATTAAAAATGTGCTATTTTTAGGCTATTAAAGTATTCATTAAAAAGTTATTTCGTAAAGATAAGCTTTTTGCACTTGTTACATCAAATGTCTCTTATGAGAGAACATACAATGATTTTCGGAATTAGGCCATCATTAAACTAACATTAAAGCTTTAATGTTGCAATACAGATTTGTCGTTTCATAAACAAACACACAAGGGTGGTCTGAAAAGTTTCCAAACGAACGCTCTTTTTTTAACAAATCTCATTCTTTTTACAACTTTTTGCTGCTTTTTCTTTGTATATTGTTTCTTGGCTATTTCATTTTATTATTTTTGCCGCTTTCTTTCTGAAAAAAAGGCGAAAAAGTTGTAAAAAAACAGCAAAAACTCCAAAAAAGTGGCAAAAACAGCAAAAACTATTAAAAAGTCGTACAGAAACAACAAAAAAATTGTAAAAAGACGCAAAAAATGGCAAAATAATGAAAGAGGAACAAAAGGAAAATACACAAACATTTGTCAAAGAAATATAGCGGACGGCAATGCCCTTCCGAATTACGAGCCTTGATTCCCTGAAATATTTTTGTTAGTGCAATACTGATTTGTGTGTAGCATTCCTCCTTGGTTGTTGGTAAATTGGGCGCGTTAATAGGCTTATACGCAACATACTTAGCACGTACTTATCGCTGTTACCGTTACGACCGGCAAACAACAACGTGCCGTGGATACTACGATAAAGCGCGGCGGTGGCAATGATGATGATGATGGCAACTTTTTGATTATTAACATTAACAACCACCCCCCATCATTTTACAAACTGCTGTATATGTATGTGTGTGAAAAATCTTAACGGCGACAACGCGTGTTTGCAATTTAATCTTTTTGAAAAAACAGCGCGCGAGGTGAAAATATATTTCTTCGACGCGCGCGCTCGCGCTCCTCACATTTGCTTTACGACGATGTGGATATTATTACACTCGCTCACTCATTTTTTTTCTCTCAACAGCATCCTTTTGCTTCTGTGCGCCTCGCATCATGTATATAGATATAGAAAAATGTTCGTGTATTATTACTATCCCAAGCAAATATTAACATTCTGCGAGCGTAGAATATTACGTCGAATCATTTACGAAAATTGCTATTTGTGCGCCCGCGCCGCAGAGAAAAACACCGTTCCTTATTATTAATATAAGTGCTGCTACAAAATTAAAAGATTTTGTAAATCTGTCTTAAATAATGTGACAGCGCCACACCAAGAACTTAAAAAAAGAAGAAAAATGAAGGTGATTTTTTAATGAAACTTATCAGACCATCAACGTATAATTTAAGATTGGGACACCTTATAGAGGAGATGGTTCAAATATGGGCTATGGGCTAAATATGATGAAATTTATTTATTTGTGATATTATTCATGCTTTTTCCTCTGCAAAATTAAAAGATTTTACCATCTTTCTTGTATTTTATTTATCTGTCTTAAATAATGTGACATCGCAGTGCTTTAATCAACCCCCGCACTCCAGTAAAACAAGAAAAATTAAAGTTTTTCCTCCAACCTGTTTGTGTAATTTTTATTAATACGTGGTGGTTGCTGTTGCAAAATTATAAGATTTCACTATCTTTATATTTTCTTTTTATTTATATGGCTTAAATAATGTGACATCGCGGTGCGTTAATCAACCCACCCACACTCTAGCGCAAAACAGAAAGAAACGAAGAGGGAGAAGAAGAAAAATGAATGTTTTTTTCTCGTCTCCAAGCTGCGAAAGAGAAACAAAGCAAAAGAGAAATAATAATAATAAAAAAGAACGATGACGATGACGCTGGTGTGCTTTTTAAGCGCTCGAGGCGATAAACAACTACACTGTGCGAAAAGAAAAATCGCGCGCGAAATGGCGGTTGTGATATTATAAGATAAAATAAAAACAATAAGGCATAAATGACTTTTAGAACGCCCTGTACATAAAACTGAGAGTGAGAGTATAAATGCGTTGGAATTTTAATAATTTCTCGAATGTGTGGTGATGGTGGTGCATTTTAAACTCACTTTTAATAAATTTTATGCTAAACACTGGTATGAAAGCAAAAAAAATCAGTTACTTTTACAACAAACAGTATATTAGAAATAAATAAATTTTTTAAAATAAATTCTCGATGCCATCAATGTTTTCATTTGCTTTTGTTTAATAATTTAAAATGTTATCGACTTTTGTACCACTCTGTATGTTAGAAATGCCATCAATTAATGAATGCGTTGGAATTTTGCGGCCAACATTTTAATAAATCCACAATGTGTGGTGCAGCATTTTAAACACCACGCACGATCGTTAAATAAATTAATTTTATGCTAAGTATGCAATTTTTGTATTATTGCATTGCATTTTCCACCCCCTCTTCCTCTGCTGCTGTTGATGGTGTGGTGTTTTATTTAAAGCGCGCGCGACGATAATAACAATAATCGTTTCAGTCCCGGAATTCAATTCGACAATTTAAAAAAGCAATTTTCACCGTAAATAAACAATTGCACAACATTGCATTTTTGTGTTTTCGTATCATTATCGTTTTTATTTATTTATTTAGTTGTACACGTTCAAAAAAAAACAATAGTTAAATAGGAGCGTTAAAAATATCATTTTATGAAGGAGAAGAATAACAAAAACTTATAAATTTAAGAAATTGCAATTAATTTTGACATTTTTAAATATAAAAAAGCAATTTTTATCGTAAATAAACAATTGCGCAACACAATAATAGTTGAATAGCGTTAAAAATATCGTTTTATGAAGCGAGGCGGACAGCAACTTGAACGAAAAAGAAGCAGCAAGAAGAAAAAAACTTATGAGTGTGTCGTAATTTGAGAAATTGCAATCGATCGGAACCAATATCGAGAACGTTGTCTGCAAGTGTGTGTATGTGCCAGTTTTTTCTCTCAGCAATGACGCGCGGCGCGTTCGATATAAATTACCAATCAGATGTTGGCGCTGATAAAACATCTTCCGATAATTAAAGCGTGCCGCCGGCGAGATTTTTCAGCGTTCGAACGATAATGAGATTTTATTGCAACACTGAGTGCCATCATAGTGGGCCGGCCAATTTATGGAATGCCATTGTTTTTCATTAAAATGAAATATTTTTCAGTTTTTGTGAAATATTGGGCAAGGTAAATGGGTTTTTGTCAATAAAGCTTAAAAAATTATGAAAAAATATGTGATATACAATTATTTATCTATTTTTTGGAAAATCGTAAAATCTATTTAAGTTTTTAGTGAATAAATTAATATGTGTTGAAATATTCAGTACAGTAAATGAGTTTTCAACAGAATTCAGCGCGTTTTGCATCAACCAGCTACAATTTTAATATACAACCAAGCCGTAATGGTTGTGATATCATATAGAGGCCTATTTATGGAACACAATTATTTATAATTAAAAAGTAACATTTTTTAAAAAGTAAAAAATCGTTCGTTTTGAAATATTCAGTAAACTAAATGAGTTTTGAGTAGAATTCAGCGCTCTATTCACTGCAATTTTCAAAAGACAGTTGTAAAAGTTTAAAAAAGCATACAGGATCTGTTGAAATTTGAACAATTACTGCCCGGATATGGCTGTGATATCATTTATTAAAAATTACTACTAATATTTTTTCAGAAAAAATCTTTTATTTTCAAACATTCAACAAGTTCAAACGAATTTTCAATAAAATTCAGAATATTTTGTCGAAAAACTTAAAAAAAGCAAAAAATATCTGTTAATTAATTAAATTTTCTTTATCAAAATTACAACAAAGCCTTGCCTTTCTAAAAATTCCATGAAATATAAGAATGCTTCAAATTCTCTTACCAATTTTAAGAATTTTTCAGCAACGAAAATGAGTTTCCAGCAAAATACCTTGTATTTTTCATCAAGTAGTTACGTAGGTGGCTGAAATTTCCATGAAAACGCTTTACAAAGAGTTACGCAATCTTCGTCCTTTACTCCTCTTCTTTCTGAAAATTAGATAAAATCTTTTAGGTAAATTTTTGAGCAAAATGCTTTTCCGTTTTTATCCCCATCCCATCTGAAATTAAAATTTCAACAGTAAAACGAAATCGGGCAGTAAAACATGTAAGCTCGTCGCTGGTTGTCGTCATCAAATTTTATCTAGTTTTGCGCTCAGCTAGTAACGAAAAGGAGGAAAAAGGGAGTGAGAGAGAAATCGATAAATAAACAGAATTTTATCTCAACAATGGAAGCAGCTTATGTGATATCAATCGAGCAACCGTTTTTTTTTTCGGTCTTGTTTGCGCTCGCTGTTGTTGCTGTTGTTGAACGTCCTTTTTGGAGCATAAAATATTTTAGATTTATATGCATACATATACACAATTCGCTTTCGCTGGAAAGAGGGAAAAACATGCGGGACACACAGAGAATTTCATCCAACCATAACAACAACTAATACATAGTACAAAATGGATTTTTAAGTATTGATGTGGTAATCGGCTTTAAAATTTAAGTTTTAGTATTGTTTTCCAATGTTGTAGTGTAGTAGTGTGATAATGGTGCATTTGCAGGTAAATTGACTTAGTTTTAATGAAAAAATTGACATAGCAAAACAGTACCGGATTCGAAAATTACATTTGAAAGGCTCTCATATTAGAAATTGATGAACTATCGACATGACATCGCTTTAAAAATGAATCAAGTTTAACTATTTGTTCAAAATTTTACATAATTTAATTTAAGAAACGTAAATCAGTCACTCCCTGAGGCTGCTGCTGACATAATAACAATAAAGTGATTTTTTTTGCATTTTTGCTTGACAGTACAAAAAAACGACAAAATTTCTAATAGATTCGTTAAGGGCTTTAATGTTTCCCAATCCGACACTGCTTCAACACCATCTACCTAACTACAAAACTCATATGTTTCATAGATTTTAAATTAACGTAATAAATCTGTCAAATTTTAATTATATTGCAAGCGCGAATACGTTCGCATCATCGAATCGATACCTATACGCGTACATATACGTTTAATTATAAATCGACGTTCGCTGATAGTAATAAAAAAGCATACGCTGCTGCTGTTACAACACAAAATCTAATAGTTTTGCGACGATTTCGCAAATCCCCAAACAAAACTCATCCTTCCACACCTTCCTTTTGCGTCTCCCAAGTTGCAAATTAGGACGTGCAAAACTTAAACTCATCGTCCTGTCCCTCCACCCTCAATGCTCGCCAAGTTTCAACGTATGTAAATTGGTTGCAAATTAACTCGCAGAAAAAATCTTAGAAGGTTGATGATGATGACGATGATGAAACAAAACAATGTAATTTATTTTTGCGCGCGCTTTAATTAGATCGCAATTACACGACGAGGGTGTAAAAGGGTTGGTTGGTTTGCGACCGACATAGAAAAAATTACAAATTAGATTTTTCCACACAATTTTGATGATGCTGAAAAAATTAAATGAAATAAAATAGCGCGCTAGCGTTTTACGAACGTACGGGTTTTACACCACCGGAAAAATGTAAATCGATTCGTAAGATGATACCGCACCACCGTACGTACGATTTTAATTAATGCATTCCAACAAGAGGAGGCAAAAACGTTTTTACGTATGCAACACGTGCGACAACATTTCTCTCACACCTTTTTTATGCAAGTTGAATTAATTGATTCGAATTTGTTTTGCTAATTTCGGAATTTTAATTAATTAATATTTTATTCGAATTCTATTATGTATTATATTTTTTCTTGCTGTTTTGGAAATGAGATGGGAGTGAAAGTGGGGGGACACAAAGGCGCAACAAGCGCATGATGGCGAAAATTGAATTTGCGCGTTGCGAGCGTTAATTTGTAACAAGAAACCGAATTAACAGCAATTTGATGTTGTTGCGAACAAACATCCAATCTTGGCGTCTCGCAAACGGGGTGGATGGATGGATGGATGGATGGGGAGAATGGGGGGATGATGCCATTTTCAGTCAGCGATTGCAGCAACTGAAACAAAACACGAGACAATATTAGAAAATGTTGCATACCATAATGAGTTGGTGACGAGTAGACTTTTCCACACTTTATGAAGCTATTTCCAGTCGAAGATTGCCACTGAAACAAATCACAAAACAATATTAGCTAAATTCCGTCTAAATAAACACGATACGCTAGTCTTAATGCAATTCAACACTAAAAATCTATATTGCAGCAAAGTTTGTAGGCCAACAAATCATGAAAATTTTATAAGTCACCCCTCTCCCAAAAAATATGAAAACACTGAGCTACCAAAAAAAATCAGCATTCGATTGCAATTTAAGTGTGCGTGCGAAACGCTGATCCGTCGAAATGAATTTCGGGCACGTTTCCGTTTTAAAAAGCAATAAATTTTCCATCTTGTTTTGCTTTGTTGCACCCCGCGCCAAACCCAAAAAAAATACCAATACAGTAACATTGCAAGCGAAATTCCCATCCATCCAGCAAACGTTACATTAACATAAAATAAATATTAAATCATCAACGAAAACGTTGATCGCTGATGATGGACCGCCGACCGTTGGTATATGTAAATGCAATACAAACAAACTGAAATTTATCATCATTGTTTTGTTATTTACGCAACAAAAACCAATGTAATTATCTAAGCGTACCGCCATTTTTGCATCTTTTACGCGCTACGTTTATTTTTTATTTTAAAAGTCGTTTAAATTGAGTCGTGTGCATGTGTGTGTGAGTGTGTATGCGTTCAACTTTCTCGTTAATTTTATTACTTACTACTACTACTACGTTGTGCGCCCCCGAACAACCAACAAAACTGTGCGAACGAACGAAAAAGGCATCAGCAGCACAAACACAAAAAACTTCAACTCGTTTTTTTTCCTTCGTCCTCCTTCCTACACCTTCTACTTCTTTTGTTTGTTGTTGTTGCGAAATCGAATTGTGTATAGGCAGTCGTCGATTGTTGTTTGAATCGCATTTTATCGCGTGCGCACACAGAACAACAACAACAACACAACACGCCAATTGATTAATTCGTTTATTTGTAGGTAGATAGATAGTTATATTGTTTAATTGCGCTAATAGTAATTGAAAGGTTTTTTATAGTGATGCATTTAATTAGCGTGAATGAAAAAAAATGTGCTAAAATTTGAATAATAATCATTTGCATGAAATTTTTAGTGAAAAAGTGATGTTTCTGCTCATAAATTCAATTTTTTTCCCATTAATAGCTTTTGAATTTTATATATTGTTTAATTGCGTTTAATACTAATCGAATTTTTACGGAGTAATTAATTTGCGTGTGCGTGGCGATCAATCAGCGCGCATCGCATCGAATTTAATTAATCGCTGGCAATTTGTCGCACGATTAAGCACAATAATCGCGCGATTTTTGCCAAAGTGAAATTGCGGGAGGATAAAAATGTTTAGCGTTTAACACTATAATCTATTGATTAAATTAATCGTGTAAACCAACTAGTAACTAAAAAAATTGTCAAAGTTTTCAACGGATGAACGTGTGAGATCGTAGTGCACATAGTAACGCTAATTAATATACGATATAGAAACAATCAATAACTGGAGATTCAAAAAGGGTCAAAATCTTCTTCAGTCTTCTATCTATTGATTAAATTAATCGTGTAAGTAAACCAACTAGTGAATAAGAAGAAAAACAAGAACGTGTTGGTTGTCAAAGTTTTGAACAGACAGAGGTGTGAGATCTTACAAACAGCAGCCCAAATTAATTTCCTACTTGGAAACAATCAATAGCTGCTGATTTCATTTCATAATTTGCCTGAAAATTAAAATAAAATAAAATTATTTTAAATAAAATCGTAAAATGTAGAAAGAATCAAACTCTCGTTTAGTGTTCAAAAATAATCGCCGTATATATCTATTAATTAGATTAGTCTGTATAAACTTGCTAACAAGTGATTAAAAAAAGCAATAATGTGTCGGTTGTCAAAGTTTTGAACGGACGCAAGTGTGAGATCGTACAAACAGCAGCCCAAATTAATTTCAGACATAGAAACAATCAATAGCTTGTATATAAAATAAAATTATTAATCATGTAAACCAACTAGTAAATAATAAAAAGGATAATGTGTTGGTTGACAAAGTTTTAAACAGATGAAAGTGTAAGGACGTTCACAAAGCAGCTCAAATTCATTTCCGGCCTAGAAACAATCAATAGCTTGTAATTACATTTCATAATTTGCCTGAAAACCAAAATATTTCTTTAATAAAGTCATGAAAATCAATTTTTCAATTAAAATCTCATTGGAATTTGCGCATTATAACCCGAAAATGTTACCAACCCACGCAATCTTTTATGCAATAGCAGTAAACAGCAAACAACGCTCGCTCACATATTTTATTAAAACGTCCAACCCTGATAATAAATGATTAACCAGCGCGCTAATAAATGTACATTAGTTGCAATACAAATACATTATTGACAACACGAAAAGTTTTTGTATACGCACGGTAATTGCACGTGTCAATCGCATCTACAATATATGTGCGTTTCTCGAAAATGCTATGAAAAAAAATGTGTGCTTGATGTGGTGGTAATAGATCGATTGGTGATGGCTTTCCATCACATGCATGCACACGCATCGCACGTAGGTATATAATGAACTTGTCATATGATGTGATGTGATTTTTTTTGTCGCCATTGTTGACTAGCTGCTAGGACGACGATGACGATGACGACGGCCAATCGGGCGGGCGGGGGGCAAATTTATGGAATTTATATTGCGTTTTTGTCCGATTGAATGGAAAATGCACGAGATTAGAAAAATTGCGATTGGTTTATTAAATGGTAATGGATTCAGTTTGATATGTGAGCAAATATTTAAAAAGAGAACTCTTGGAAAATATCATTTTTTATGAAACTATACAACCGGGAGATCTTTTTTATTGCTAAATTCATTTTAGGAATGAACGATATATATAGATAGATATTATTTCGTGCGTTCTTCAAATCAATTCTTTTTGTACCTAATCAAAAACTCGTATTGCCAATCAGATTTTAAACGAGCCACTTCCGATATATCATATCTTTGCGAGATTGTTACGATTTATTAAATTATTATTGTTGTTGTGCAATGATTGGATAAATTTTCGATAAATTTTCTATCAATATATAATATATAATATCCCCAAATATTTCATTTTTCACGTAAAGCAAATGTTGAAACGGCCGGTACGTTAATCTTGCTTTGCAAATCAAAGTTTAAGCGATCCACTTCCTATATACGACGTATATCTTTCTGAAAATGTTACGCTTTATAAAAGAAATTATTGTTATTGTTGTGGACTAGTATCTAATTTTCGATATTTTCTATCGCCGATTTATTTTTCACGTTAAGCAAATCTCCTGATTGGTCGAACACGACGTAAAATGTTTCTCGTTTATAAATATATGTGTACTTTGAAAGCTTTCACAACCTTCCTCCTCCTTCAGCGCACGGCCGGCCGTCGTCTTCTACAAAGCGGATTAGAGCGTTTTTGCTAAGAATACCTAAATGTTTGATCAATCGATAGAGAGAAAACATGTATGATGCATTTTTTGTTGGTGGCATTAATAAATATGCCAGCGAGGTTGTTTAAATCCTCTTCAACGCCCTGAAACATCTTTACATTTACATTATATTATTTATTATTACGTAAATCTGCTTCAACGGTCCTTAAACATAAACATTATTTTATTAATAACAACATTAAATATACATTATGTTAAAATTTCACAGTGATGAATAAATGGTGTAAATCGCTAACAAAGCGTGACAACGTTAAAATTATTAAAAATTGAAGACGTTCATATTTACGGCGTTCCATTAATAATAACAAACAAGCAGGAAGCATTTTTCAAGCGAATTTATTGATTGCTTATTTTCTAATAATAAAACGCTCAGCAGCGGCATATTAAATGCACATTAAGTTAAAGCGGAAGTTTTACAACAATGCAAAACAATATTGCTGCTGTATTGTGCGCTGCTGCTGCTGCTGCTGCTGCTACCTTCTCTACTGCACGAAATTAAAATTTCATTTCAACAAAAACAACAGCAAAACAAGTAAATTTAATTTAACAAATATTTTGTTATTAATATGCGTCGATTGTAAAACATCGGAGTTATATTTGCCACATTTTAGACAAGTAAATTTAATCTAAAAAATATTTTGTTAATAATGTATAATTTATCGCAATTTATTTCTCTCTAAAATATTTTGTTATTAATTGTTTGTTTGCAAAATATCGCGTTTATTGGCGCTATATTTCTCTGGGTTATATTCCTACAGTTGTTTTTGCTACCCCAACATTCTGAAAAGCCCAGTAAATTTAATTTTAAATATATTTTGTTATTAATTTTTGATTTATCGCAATATTATTTCTCATATTTATATTCATTTCATTTTGCTACCAAATACTGTAACAAGACAAGTAACTTTAATTTAAATAATATTTTGTTATTAATTTATGATTTATCGCAATTTTTTTCGGAGGGTAGATGATGATACTCACTCATATCTATATATTCCCCTTTCATACGTTTTCCCACGTTTCTTTTTGCCGCTGCTGGGTTTAGATTTTTTCGTTTTTCTCTCTCTCCTTTTTTTGATCGAAGCTCGCTCGGCCGTGATGTATATCTGTGTGCGAGCCAGGTTGAAGAAGCAGAAAAGTGGTTGGCGGCGGCAGCGGCGGCGGGTATAGCGTATACGACGAGAGGGATGGGTTTGCTGCTGCTGCTGCTACTCAGCCGGAGCGAGCAAAAAATATATAGATATATGTATAAAAGCGGGGAAGCGTAATATATCCTTGATTAAAATACATATCAGAGTGAGCGCGCGCGTGTATGTTTTTTGCCATGCCGCCTCCCTATCTTGAAACGCGCGGCGATACAATTCAACCCATTTCATTTTCTCGCGCGCCAATTTTTTATTATTTCTACCACCACACCACGCATTGATTCATTTTCTCGCGCGCTCACCACGAATTGATTCACATTTGTATTAATACAAATGCTTCAAATGGTTTTTTTATATGTGGCTGCAGCACATCGATCAACATTACAATCGGACAAATCCCATTTTTGTTAGACCTGGTACGTACTGTACTACAACGTTTCTTTCTGTTCAAACAAAGTTTTAAAATGGATGCGGAGCATCGTCCATCCGTTCTCGTTCGGCTGTGTGTGTGTGCAAAAAATAACCACACCGTCGCCGCCATTCCCTCGGCGCATTGATGGACAACTCCCGCACGTCCACTTTATCTTTACGCCACAACAAAACGAAGAAAACTCCACCACCAGCCGCACGAAAACGCGCGCTCTTTTTTCTATACGTACGTACCGGAGGTATTAAATGCGATACGTATAGTACGACGGTGACGATAAAACACGATTATTTGTCAGGGTATGTATCTGCATACATCTAAATTAGATTTGGTGGGCGATAAATAAAGAGGGCGCGCCGTGTGTTTAAACCACAAATAACTACCCGTTTTCGAAGATAAACGTTTCGTGGAATGTTTTTCGCTTTGTAGGTAATATAGTAGTAAAGAGAGGAAAAGAGGAAAAAGGGAAAAAATGATTCTTCTAGTTCATGATTAAAGCGTTCGCATGGTTAAAGTGGAATTATTAATCGAATCATCAGCGAAGAGAAGGGCTGAGAATTGTGCTCGGCTCTTAATTAAACCTTTACCCCATTTTGTATTGTTTTCGAATCGAGTGCCTCTTTCCTTCCCCTTCATCCACCCCACACCACCACACACTCGAAACGTAATTTATCTAATAATAACGCGACGCGAATTGCGATGTATGTAAGTACGTGTATGTACAGTAAATTAACCAGGCAATTATTTCAATGCAATGCAAGATTTACATCTATGCGATAGCGACGACGAAAATCGGCATAAATTTGAATCCAAGACGACGATGGCATATGGCGTGCGTCAATGTAAATTCCACGTTAATCGCTAAATTATGCCATTCATTTCATTTGGTAGTATATATAACGACAATCCGAGTAATAATGCAGGCTTGGTTGCATAATTACACAATAAAATGTAATAATAAAATGAATACGATGCGAATTACAATGAAAGACTATGATGCCATCTGGTATTCGATTCGAATAATTCAAATGAATCATTTAAAAGTATTCTAATAGATAAATAGATTTGTGCTGACTTAGTTGCTTAAAGCCACAATAAATACACTCGTGTGCTTACATTTAAATTGACATACATTTGAAGCGAAAACGATAATGATTATAATTTTCAAACATGAGATTCAAGTAAGTACATCCATAAATTTTAAACCCACATCAACAATGTACTAAATAATAATGCTGACTTGGTTGCATAATCACAAAATAAAATGTAAAAAATTAACGCAATGCGAATTGCAATGAATCAAAGACTAAGATGGCATCTGGCATCACCAATTGATTTGATTAGAATAATTTAAAAGTATAATATCAGTCTAACAGATACATAGATTTCGTTGAATTGGTTACCTAATGCCACAATAAATACACCCGTTTTCTTACGTTTAGATTAACATAAATTTGAAGTGAAAACGTTAATGATTTTAATTTTCAAACATGAGATTCAAGTAAGTACATAAATAAATTTGAACGCACATCAACAATCTCTACTAAATAAGAATGCTGACTTAGTTGCATAATCAAAAAATAAAATGTAATAAACAGAAAGTGACGTGAATGGCGATGAATCAGAGACTACGATGGCATCCGGCATCACCAATTTATTCGATTAGAATAATTAGAAATATATAACAACAGTCTAACAGATAATGCAAAACGAATTGGTTGCCTAATGTCACAATAAATACACCCGTTTTCTTGCATTTAAATTGACATAAATTTAAACTGAAAACGTTAATGATAATAATTTGCAAACATCAGATTCAAATACATAGATAAATTTACAATCTACTAAATAATAATGGTGACTTGGTTGCATAATCACACACTCACACACATCCAATAAATGTAGAGGCGGCGATGTTGAGTGATTTAGATGTTTTCCTCGACGCTGCCATGCCATCGAACGCATATAAAAATAAAATAGAAACTAAAGCACACGCTAGTGGAGAGAGGAGAGAAGGAAGAAGGTAAAAGAAGCAAAAAAAAAACTGAACGAACTGCTTTTGGGCGAGCGAGCGTTTCGAAAACGAATGTATAGCGGAAATGTGATCGAATGAGATATTCCCAAAGAGATTTGTGGTAGCGCGCATTTTAACCGTTCCAGTTTATCACTGCCTCAATCAGACGCAGCCAGCCGCCACCGAAACCTGTCTTCTTGCCAATGCGGCAGTAGCACCAGCGACATTTGAATGCGTTTAAAACAACAACACACACATACACACACCGCTTTACTTTTTAGATAAACATTTCGTTCTTTTTTTGTTAGTTAATAAACTATCGCACGATAAAAGCAATCCGGTTTAGAAATAAAATAACAACCAAAAAAATTGTCAATGTGCCGCTGCCTCGCTTTTACTTGCTTGCATGGAGATAAAGTGCGATAGGGTGGGTGGTGGGAATGGGATGATAAAATTTAAATATAAATTAAAATTTTCCTTTGTCTCTGCTTTCTGTTTCAGTGCTATGTGGTGTTGGAATTGATATTGTTGTACATAAACACACAACAGGATACTATTTCATGTAAGTACACACGGAATTTTTATTAAAAAAAATAAAAATGCGCAAAAAAAATATATATATATATATATAGATATAGATACACGACAGCAACACAGAGTGGAAATGTTAGTTGTTGGCATACTCGGCAACTTTTTTAAACGATCAGCGCGCTATTAATCGAAATCAAATGAAATTCTGGAATAAAATCGATATATCGCTGAGTACAAAATTTATGTTTATATATAAAATATGCCATATTAATTAATTACCTACAGCGTTTATTGGGCTGTAGTAGTAGTAAAATGAAGTTTCAGTAGCTATCAAATTATATTGCCGGATGATAAAATATATAGGTATCTGGAACTTTACTAATAATTAGAGAAGAACTCAATTTGGCATCGTTTGAAGAAATATAATAATTTATGATGCAATAAACTTTTAAGAATCGCCTTGTATCTATATATTTGCATTCAAATAATTCGAAAAGAATACTGTGGTTATGTAATAATGTATGCAATAATTTTAAAAACCGCCCTGTATATGTATATATTTGCATTCAAACATTCGAAATGCGAAAAGAATAATGTGGTAATGGTTTTTTCCAGCACATTATATTAAATTAAATGTAATTCAACGCAACCGTTTCAGGCCGCCGCATCCTCATTTTGAATAAAATAATATTCGGGCGATCGTCGCATCGTGTTGTTTGGCCAGACGGCGCTTGTGTGCTGCGTGCGAACGAACGAACTAATTAATAACGAAAATTTAATAATGCGGCAAACGTACAATGACCGCTCCCGTTGCAAAGTATTATTGAATAAAGTTTAAGCAATTCCGCGCAGATGATGCCCCCTCGGCCTCCTATCATATTACAAAGCACACGCATCTTCCCTTTTCTTCCCCCCACAGATTAGGATGGCCAACCGTTGCGTATCTAATACTAGAGTACAAAAAAATCTTAAAATATCATGAAAACTATAAGCCACACATATCTTCACCCCGTCCCTTTCTGTCCTGACTATCTAATACTGTATTATGGTCCAATCCTACCGCCCATCGTAATACTAACATTATTACAAATAAAATTGTACAAAACCCAAATATATTTTAATTAAAATTATACTTCAATTAAATAATTTAATAAAAAAATGTGCAGCGACCGCACTTTGCATTTATCACGTACTACAATATGAGCCAGCATCCACAGATACCACCCTACTACACACAACCTCGCCGACCGTACACCACCCCATCATGCGCATTACGTCTATACTCGACACAAAAACCTACATCAATGCGAACGTGACTTTTTCGAAGCGACAAATTAGATGCATGCATACACACAACGCATAAATGGATTGGATGATTACCATCATCAATTTGAAACGACTCTACGACGGCTGCGAAATTCAAATAGCACCACCACCACATACACACAGGCATACAAATTTTACATTTTTATTTGTTGTAAAAAGGCCTCGAATATTGTTTTGCCCGGAGTTAATTAAAGCGGCATGAAATTTTTTCGTACACCCCATGATTGTTGATTGTCGACGAAATTGTATGAGCGCTGAATGGCGGGGTGGAATGCGAGTTTTAGAATTGTTTAATTGTTGGATGTGTAATGGGGTTTGGGATATCAACAACGAGACGACGGCGATGACGTCGAAACGTTGATGAAGTAAACTTTCCCATATACTCTACGCCACACATACATGCATACATAGCGAATTGCGAGTCTCGCAGACAATGCGTCCCTTTGTGTAATTGAGTGCCGAAATTTCAGCATCTACCACTACCCACCCAACTAGGCATTTTTGCTTGGCACAAAAAATAGCCGAGCATAAATTATTATAGTAATTGTAGCGAGAATTTTTCTCGGGTGTGCGTTCTCTAAACGTTCACCTCTAGCCGCGCTTTATAATTTTAAATTACTCCCAAAGTGCAGAGTCTAAAGTTTTATTTATTATTTATTAACGTTGCGTGCCTGCAATGGAAATCACCAGCACCCTAGAGGGAGAAATGCAACATTTTTGCTTTAAGATAAAATTTTTAATCTGTGGTGTGTGCTTATTTCCCTGCCGAAAAAAACAAGTTAAATTTTGTTATCATTAATTTAAGAAAGGGAAAAACAAGGTTATCTTAAACTGCCTGCGTGTAAACTCACTGAGATACTTTAAGTGCGAATCTCTAGGTTACAAAACGTGCTAAACAGTCTCAATTCTTTCCCATACTCCACACATTACATGTCGAATTGTGACAAACAATGCCTTTCTAATCTATTGCTTAAAATAAAAATAGAAAAGAATAATGCCCTCCAACAGAGCAAACGGATTATCAAATTTTATGGTGGATGCGCCGGGAGCAGGCCGTATCATCATTGTCTATTGGCAGATATTAACAACACAGATAAAATTTTAAGCCCGCGCATTTTCAACAATCCTATCATACAATTAACGCAATTCATCCGTTTCCATCTCCAAATTCAAAGAAACATATAAAAAACGCAGCGTTCCGGGAACAAAGAAATGCCAGGAGCATGCAACATCATTGCGGATTGACAGGCATTAATTACACCGATAATATTTTAATCCCGACGTAATTTCAACAATCCTATCATACAATTTTCCCATTAATCCCATATCAAATAAATTGCTGCCGGGAGAGAGCGTACGCGCGCCCCGTTTTTTTTCCACATCGTCGATTAATAATAATCGCTAATATAGCGCACACACACGCGCCAAAAAACAATATTTCCATCGCATTATCAACGAATCTATCAATTTGTACGCGCGCGCGAGTCGGGCGGGATAAGCCGTCAGCGGCCATACATCAATTATTGTTTGATGTTTGTTGTTGATCTACACCAAACAAATTATTTCAGTTCGCAAAAATTATTATTTAATATCTATGAGAGATAAAATATAATCAATACGCATTGTTTTATAGTTTAATTAAAATTGTGTGTATTATTTTTTATATGAATCTATGTAAATACATAACAATTATACGCCATCCGCTTTAAATTAATTAGTGCGATGCATGCAATTTAAACTTGCAAAAGCTTTAAATTCCTCCTCCATGTGCAATTAGAAGTAAAAGCGTACATGGAGCAGCGAGCACATTGCGCGTGAAACAACAACCGAAAAAATAAAAACGAAGGAAGAAGAAACGTAATATTTTATTAATCAGCGAGAAGCGACGCGCACGATTTGAATTTGAAATTGTCATCAACATAATAATATGCTTACTTTGAATTATTCATTCGACAATTCATAGTAGGTAGGGTGGTGGTGGTGGGTGGAATGGTAAGGAAAATAAAGTTTTTCCGTGAGTAATTATGCTAATCTTTTCGAAAAAAAAAATTTTAAGCGAAAAAAGTGAATTAGTGCAATAAAAAAACCTAAAAAACAAAAACAGAAATCAGTGAGTTGTAGCATAGCAGGGTGGAAGACAATTTCTCCGCTACTAATTATGCTAATATCCGAAATATTTTCAAAAACTGAAAAGAGAAAAAATGATTTAAAAGTTTTTCTGTCACTAAATATGCTAAAATTAAAAACAAACTGGAAGCAAAAAAGTGAATTAGTGTAATAAAACCAAAAAACAAAAACAGAAATCAGTGAGTTGTAGCATAGCAGAGTGGAAGACAATTTCTCCGCTACTAATTATGCTAATATCCGAAATATTTTCAAAAACTGAAAAGAGAAAAAATGAGTTAGTGCAATAAATCCAAAAATAAAGCAAAAAAGCAAAAGCGGAAACAGAAATCGACGAAGCTCAACGCTGTAAAGCGCGTAGTAATGCGACCATTAACGTGTCGTCGTGGATTGATGATTGTGTTGCGGCACGTTGCTCCATATATACACTACTATGTTGCTTTTTTACGCGCTCTCTCGCCACGCTATAAATAGCCATAAATCCAATTCGCAGTGTGGTGCTGGTATGTGGTAGAAAAATACAGCGCGACCATCATCATCATCATCATCATCATCATTTCAACTCGATAAATAGCAATAAATTCTCGCACTCTTTGAAAATAGGTCAATTTGATGCATTTTTATCGGTATTACATATCAAAAACAAGTAAATAACACAAAGTTCACACAACCACCAATTCAAATTATCATTTTTTATGCCAAAAATTATCTAAAAATAGATTAATCTCGCGAGTCGCGCCTCCATTCCACTTGATTAAAAACGGTACTGCGATGTAAATGAAAAATTGTTTAAAGTTTTTAATTTCCACTATATGATGGTGGAGGCGCACACAAAAAAGCGGTCGTTGGTGCGCTGTTGCGCTGCGTTATTTTTTTTTGTTCAAACTGCGACGCTTCGCGCACAATTCTCCAGCGTGTAATTTTGCCGCGGCGCTTCATCTATGAATTATGCAAGCCCGGCGCAAAAATCTCTCCTCCATCCATCCACATTCATTTTTTTCCGCGCTGTTTCGCGTTAGCGAGGAGTAAAAAGTGAAATGATTACGGCGGCACGGCGCAATTGACGCATCGATGAATTTATATTAAAAAAAAAATGGGATAAAATATTATAATTAGCTAGCTTATGGCACATTTGTTAATCAATATGCATGTGCAAAAAACATTGATAAATATTATAATTAAGCTCATTAGAAGCATAATAATTAGCATGTTAATTAAAATCAACGTGACATGCTCATTAATCACGCACACCAATCAATCGTTTTTTTTTATTTATTCGCATCGAATAATATTCATGATTTAACAAATCGTTGATTAGCGCGTCAACATTAAATTTATTATTAAATATAAAAACATTTGATAGTTAATTAATTAAATAGGCAATTTCTAATTGGCAGCGCTAACTAATAATTTGGATTTGGAAAATGCCATCGTTGTTCGTTAATCCGCAGCGATTAGGCGCGATGCGGTAATTATGCGCGCCGGCAAAAACCGTTCGCATTTATTAGCAGCAGTAAGCGGCGATAAATAAATGATTTAAGCCCGATCGGTAGACGATAGTAGGCGCTGGGATGGTAGTACGCAAATCCTATTTTCCGCAACGCCGTTTCGCCACAACAACAACAACAACCAACGAGCGAACGAATGCACGAACTAACAAACGGGCAAATCCTTGCATATACGGGCCCACACATATCCTATTAGCGTTTTGTGCGAATATATACACATACGGATTCATGCAAAACACTCTCTCACACACACACAAATTTGATAAGCCGATTAAGATTCATCATCACGCAGTAATTGGCTTGCGTTTTGTCGCCGCAATGAAAATAAAAAATAAAACAAAACGCTTAATTAAATTGAATGAATTGAATTGAATCTCCTAAACAAGAAGTTCCAATTTACATTATACAATACAGCAAGTAAGAAATAAAACTATAACTTTGCAAATATGTACACATGATACACAAATTTGATAAGCTGATTAAAATTCATCATCACGCTGTAATTGGCTTGCGTTTTGTCGCCGCAATGAAAATAAAAAATCAAAATGCTTAATTAAATTGAATTGAATTAAATTGAATTGAATCACCTAAACAACAAGTCTCTTATACAAAATAATTCCAATTAATAATACAATGCAGCAAGAAAGAAAAAAACTATAACTTGACACTCGTATGATACACAAATTTTATAAGCTGATTAAAATTCATTATCACACTGTAATTGACTTGCCTTTTGGCGCCGCAATGGAAAAAAACATTGAATTGAATTGAATCAAATAAGAAATAATTCCAATTTACAATACAATACACCAAGGACAGAAAAAAAAACTATTATAAAACTTAACAAACTAATTACACTATATAATATGGGGGAAATATAATTCAATTAACGTCGCATTCATTAAACTAAAACAACATCAAACATTCACGACATTTATTATAAGCGAAAACCGACCGGTCCCCCGAAAACCCCATCACCGCCAAAAACAAAAACAATACCCGCCCCACCACCGAAAACCTAACCTAACATCATGTTACATAATTAATAAAACAGTTTCCTCACTCGCATATCATACATACATACATAGAACGTTTACGAAGAAAATTGAATTATTCCGCGTCATCTTCAATCGATGCATGATAATGCATATGTTAAAATAGAAATTGGCTGCATAAATAGAATATCTAATCGAATTATTTGTAGAGTTTAAAGGGACAACTTTTAAATTGCCAACTAATTCGTTCAATTTGGTGGGTTAAACTTTTAATTGAATTGTTGCTATTTATGTTTTTATCAAAATCTCACACATTTTACTAATGCTTTTCTAAAAAATTATAAATATTAATACACAGTTTTCATTGTAATTAATTGGCTGCATAAAATGAAAATCAATACAATTACTTGTACACAGTTTGAACGGACAACTTTTAAATTGCCATATAATTTGTTCAATTTGTGGTAGAGTCACAAATTTTAATAATGTTTTTCATTATAAAGAACTAATTTTATTATAATTAATTGCCTGCACAATAAAAATCATTGCAATTACTTGTAGTTTGAAGAAACAAGTTTTAAATTGACAAATATCTCGTTAAATTAACCCAATTGGCTAAAGTTTTAATTGAAACATTGTAATTTATTTATTTTTCACAATTTCTGTAACACATTCTCACACAATTTCATCATAAATAAGAATTTATTGTTACAGTTAATGAAAATTCATTTTTGAAGCAATTAAAAATTTTATGCGACACTTTTCCCAAGTCGTGATGAGGCTTTTGCACTGAAAACTGAATTTTTTATGTAAATTTACACTTAGATTTTTGTGCCCGACTACTGAAAAAATATGACTCGGTTCGTTATAAATTCAAATTTGTTTATTTATTTTTTCGAAATAATTAAAATGATTTACTTTTGCACGCCTTTTTCAGATGATTTTCGAGCAGCGAGTATTAACTTTTTATGCAAATCTACGAAAATTTTATGCCTAGTAATTATAAATTCGAATTAATGCAAATAATATACATCCCACACACACACTTTATATAATAAACATTAAAAGAAAAATTATTGAACCCGCGCTTTCACACACAAACAATGATGATGATAACTTTCGTTTAATTTCTTCTTCCCCCCGGACGAGTCGCTAGCTAGCGACTTAATAGATAAAATACAGCCGGCATTAATTAAATTTTCATTAAGTTCGTGGCGGCATTTTAACTAATAATTTTGATATAAAGTTTTTGCGCGCGTTTCTCCCTGCCACACTCACACACTAAATGATACCACCACCAAAGCGACGCTGCTACTGAAATTATGCAAAGTTTAATCTTTCGAAATAGTTTTCGAATTTTATTCTTCTAATACTAACTAGTTCGTCGTCGTCGGGCACGAACGGCTGTGTGCGCCTAACTTAGTTTCAAACACAGTTAATTAAAGCGCGCCGCATACTTATCTTTATTATTACGTTTGACGTCGCACATAGCAAAACTTTACTACTTCGATTATCATTTGAATCAATTTTCAATTGATTGACACGTTTATTTTAGTCTTAAATTTGCAAATAAGAAAACTTCACAATTTTGTTTATCATTGAAACAATTATTAATCGATTAACAACTACATAGCCGAAGATGCAACTATAAAGTCGGAAAAGGTGTCTGCCAATAAGACAACTTGACAACATTTTAGTTTTTATACAATTTTGAATCATGCGTTGGCGTAAGACTTAACAAATTTAATTATTTGAATTAATTTTTAGTCGATTAACAACTTTTTAGTCACAAAAGCAACTATAAACCCATTTTAATAGATTTATAACTGAATAATCGCAGAAATTACACAAATCCGTTGAATTAAGTAAAATTTTACATCGTTTGTTGACATAAAGTGTGTGCAATTTGTTGTGCACAAGATTAACATCGCACACGCGCGCTCTGATATTATTATTACATGCTCGCTCAACAAAGTGGCGACGACCCGGCGCCGCCGACCTATACAACGACGACTACACCGTGACACCGAGCGACAGCAAAAAATACTAATAAACGTCAACATACGTCAACGTAAATGGAGTTTTCACTCGGCGTTAGTGCGCGACATGGGGGACGAATGTGTGCACTCAGCATAGCGTACGTATATACGTACGTACACAGTAGTATTCGAATGGATAAAAGTTTCATCTGGCGCGTTTGGATGTGTCGGTTGCCGTTTCAGACAAATTGATTTTTTTCTCTCGCTCTCGCTGCTTGCGCTAGCATGAGGTGTACATCATCCAGTAATTAACTAATTGATCCGTTTAAATTTTTTAGTAGCGTATGAGAGAGCGACTCAAACTCAATTCGTTTTAATAAATTTCTGGCTGATATTAATAATAAAATAAGTTAAATAATGACAATGAGAAAAAAAATGGTGAAGCAATTATTTTCGTTTTTCTTGTGTGTTTTCTAATAGTTATCTAGTAATTAACTAATTTAAACATTTAAATTTTTGATATTTATAACAGCTAAATAATGACAACAATAACAGTAAATCAAAACTTTGTAGTTCTTCTTGTGTCTATGTATTTTCCTGCCAAGGGGTTGGTTGCCAAATTAATACTACCATTAATTAATTAATACTATCATTGATTACCATTCCAGGCAAATCATCTAGCAATTAATTAACTAATTGATACGTTTAAATTTTTTGTAACACATATGAGCAACTCAGTCTCAATTCGTTTTAATAAATTTCCAGCTGATATTATTATATATTAAGAATAAAAGAAGCTAAATAATGACTTTAGTTTTTTGTTTTTCTTGTGTGTAAGAAGGCTGGTTGCCACATTAACACTTTAGCGAAACAGCTGCCGCTTCAAGATGATGAAAACATTCATCTTTTTTCTCGTCTCTCCTCCTCCGCCTCCACCATCCTTCGCTATAGCTGGCGTAAAA
>JARJDW010001819.1:0-27091 GCA_030264715.1 Adinopsis sp. GC000173
ATCTACACTCAAATTTTATTGGAATTAAAACGGGTCAAGTGTGGGTATATAAATTATTAAATTGATCCACTTGATATGAAATGGCCCATTTACAATAGATTTCATCTACTAGTACGTATAATTCAATGCCAATTCGTCAATTCATTAACGATCGGCTCCAACTGTCCAACTATTTTATCCATTATGCGCGCCTTTAAATGATTTTAATAAAGTCGATTATTGATCACTTGTCAGTTAAATGTCGCATCAATTAACATAATAATTAAAATAAAAAAAATTAATTATATATAGAAAACTTGAGTGGAACCTCGAAATACGAGGTTTGACCGAATTTGAAAATAAAAACATCCTGTAGACCTAGTGCATTGATAAGGACATGTTAGAGGAAAGTTGTGTAAGTCGTATCTCAGTGATTTTGAAGAAGCTGCAACGTCTAAACTATCAAAAGGAGTGAAAATACACCCAATTTAGTCCCATTTATGTCGCCGAATGCATGTTTAGGTTTTATTCAACAAGATTCATTTTCTATAACATCGATAACTGGGGCTTTCATTAACCGAGGTATCATTGTGTTGTTTGCTTGAGAACCGAGCCGAATTCCGAGATACGAGTTGTAATTCTGTTATGATGCAACAAGCGTGCAATAATGCCAGAATACTGAAAATGTTACGACATAAAATCCGAAAAACCCGCAATGTTGTTAAACGATGATAAAAAGTGTCGTACAGAAACTTTTCTAAAGCATGAAGAGGAAATGAATGGATATTTAAATGATTTGACATTGGTCGCGTATACAAATGTAAATGGTGGTGTTGTCGTTTAGTTGTGGCATTTTCTCATTGCGAAATCCGCCCAACCAGCAATTAAAACTGACGTTAAAGTATATTCGTGTTGGTCGTCGCTTTTATCAAGGGATCTGATAATATGATTCACTTTAACTAGCTTTTAATAGGGATGCAAATGCAAATCTTTGCGCGCCAGAAATAATTAGTTTTTAATTAATATTCCGGTACGTGCACGTAATAGACTCGAGAAATAAAATAAATTGTATTTAATTGTTTATTTAATATTTAATTGCCGGTTTTTGTGGGCTGGTGGCAGCAATTTCCTCGCATTCCGTTCGCTTAAACAACAACAACAGTAACGAAAGTATAAAAAAAACGAAGAAGGAGAAGAAGCGTAAACACTTTTTTATCGTTGTTGAATTTTAGGGTGGTAGAAATCCAATCATAAGCTCCGTTCCGGTAGATTAAAAAGTTTCGGTAGCCAGGAAGGTTTAAAGAAGAAATAATTAATGATTCACGCGCGCCCGTTATTATCTAACTTAAGCCATTCCAGTGCGCATTGTTCTTGCGCTCTCTCAACAACAACAGCAACAACAACAACGAAAAAAAAATGTTATAAGCCCTGTAAGCGCACCTGTCCTATATTATTGCACCATCGTCAAGCTTCGATTATTAATTTACGATACACGCCGATGGCCATACAATATTAATTTTTTTTTAATTTTCGTGTTTTTTTTCTTCTCTTCTCTTCTCTTCTTCTCCTCATCGCATCTCTCAGTATGTTCGTACACGTTTGATTTTTGTTTTGCGCGTGGGCACTTTACAGTTATTTACAAACTATTCCTTGTTTCGATACCTTTATACATTTATATAATATATTTTTTCTTATTTTATTTATTTATAATACACAGAGAAGCAAAAAAATGCAAGCAAGGCTATTGCATTATGCACCAGGCATGTTGCACTTGTGCGCGCACATTTATACATATATATGTAATTTTTTTGCGCGTTAATTTATAGTCTTGTCCATTTCATGTTTGGCGATTTGCATCGCGTTTTGTTCTTCGCATAAAATTATAAAAGACGCGTTTTTATATGTATATGTGCACACATTTCGAAATTTATTTTTATTTCGCATCTGATTTATTATACACCATTGGTCCTCTTTGCCATAACAATTAATTTAGCGCAATTTACTACCAACGTAATCTGGTTAAATAAATTTTTAAATTCCCACAATTACAGTTAAATATTTACCTACACTCTTCGTTTTTTTTTATTTTCGTAAATCGCATATACTCCTTTTATTAGCTGTTAAATGTTTAACCATTAAATAAATTTGAAATTTTATACAAAAAAAGGAAATCTGTTATTTAGCAAAACGTTTTTACTACATACACCTTAGTTTAACGCCACTTAAGCAACAATAAAAGACATATTAAATCATTTAAAAAGAGTGTAATTTTAATAACATTTGAACACATGCATACAAGCTGCAATTCTGAGTAATATTTGTTTGAGTATTAGTCATGAATCATAAATAATGTATCGGGTTTGAGATACAAATTAAATTGTAGCGTTCATGGAATAAATTAAACTCGTGTCTCAAACAAAATAACATTTGAACACTAATATTTTGTTTGAGAAACGAGTTGAATTCTAAGATATGAGCTGCAATTTAGGAAATTTCCTGTTTGGGCTATAAAATCGCTACATTATTAATAAATAATAAATCTGGTTTGAGATGCAAGTTAAATTGTGGCGCTCTTGGAACAATTAAACTCGTGTCTCAAACAAAATAAAATTTGAACACATTAGGACTAATATTTTGTTTGAGAAACGAGTTAAATTCCAAGATATGAGCTGTAATTTAGGAAATTTCCTCTTTGAGCTAAAAACGCGACGTTATTAATTAATTAATGTATCTCCTTTAAAGTATGAACTGGATTGAGTTATGAGGGTGCTTATTCAACTCGTATCTCAATCGAAGATTGATAGGTGAATATCTCGGCCATTTTAATTATCGAGTAGTAAAGGAAATTGAATGTGGCTGACGATGTCTGTATCAAATTTCAAGCGTTTTTAAAAGATATGTGAGGCTTGAGCACACATAAAAGATTAGCGCATCAGGCCGACCAGAAATATGGCAAAAATGTGTCCGTTTTAATATCAGCTTTCCTCAAAAGATGCATCTCTAACGCAAGATGCATATGCAGCAGCATATGGAATAGCGCAGACAAATCGTTCGTTTATTTTTGATGATAAAAGTGATTCCGTTAAATAAATGGCGACAATTAATTTTATCTAATTTGTATTTTATGCAATATTAATGAAAAGCTTAACTTTGACATCTTGTTTATGCAAGATAAAATCTCTGATGTCTTCTTATTTATATATATTTTCTAAAGAGAAAATTATAAATATTAAAACATCAATTTCTCATTCTATGCTTATTGTAATAAATTTTCAAAAATGCGCGCGCTGTAAATACATACCGCTGAATATTTTTCTTAATTAATTAAACATGTAAAAGTATTAAAAAAAGCTCCCTTGTAGTTCTTATTATCTTGTTGTTTGTTATAAAAAATTTTAAACTATATAGTAGCCAAATTATAATTTGCCAGCGCATATTTATAAAACATCAAACTTTGCAGCTTTGTTTTATCTTACAAATAAAAGCTGCTGCATCTGACTATAAAAGATTTTTCTTTGTTTACTTTTATAACAAAAAACTAATATGCAAAAACGAGGAGGAGTAAAAAAATGTAAAAAGTACTTTAAAGTTTGTTTCAATATGCAGTTATTTAATTAGCTAAATATCTAGGTAAGTAAATAGTTTTTTCGTTTATTGCTAAATCAACATTAAATTAATTAAAATATCGTTTTTATGCATACAGAGAAACAAAAAGTTTTTTTGCTTAATGTAGGTTTGATATTAATATGTATTCAAGTTGCAGCAACACATATATATCTATTTAATTGCATCGTATAATTAACTTAAACTGTATATTTTATTGGACGAGCTAATAAAGTAAAATAATATATAAAAATGTAAAAAAGTAATTTCACCCTGCATAGTTAATTAATTAAAATATGCAAAACTATTCAAGCTTGAATAAATTATTTTTACTAGATAGTAATAATTACAATATATACAATGTGATATTAAAATATTCAATTAATAATAAAATGTTAATTATAAAACGAAAAACAATAATTTAATATTTTTTTGTACATGTGTATTCCAACAAAGCTATACATCCTGTATGCATATTTGAATGCATCTGCATGCATTTATAAATCAAATTATTAAAATGTATTTGGTAACCGTAACCGAATCAATAATATAAATTTTATTCGATATTCTGTGTGAGTAATTTTTATTTATTATTAATAATAATCGCAATATAATAATAAAAAATATATTTATGTATATATACGTGCTTGTTTCGATATCAAATTACCAACTTTATTATTTAATCAATACATATACGAAATAAAGAGTTTTGTTCATAACAATTATGTGTATGCGTTGTTGTTGTTGTTCGAATTGAAATCAAAATATTTATCTATCTGTAAATAAATATAAATGAGCCGAAGTGAAGCATAACAAAAGAATGCGCTCTTGTTGCTGTCGGATTAATTAATAATTACATGAACAATGGTCGTCCTTTTGCATAATTTACGTACTGATTATAATAATTATAATGATTATGCTAATTGGGTTAATTCTACAAGTCTATCTAGCGATCCAATCGCTCGCCCTGGATGGAATTAATAAGCAAGTCTTCCGCCCATATGCGCGCTTAAAATCGTCATCATCGAAAAAAAAAACTATTTTATAGCTTTTTTTTTTCGTTTTTCTGATGGATAAATAATAATAAAAAAAGGCAAAGTTTGGCAATTCCATTAAAAGGTACGTGTAATCCTTTACAGTCTTTTTACTACCATCAAAAAGTGTCCACTTTTGTTTAGTTTTTTGAAAAGGGACATGTCCATTTACCACCACTGATCGGCGCACAGATATATACGTCACATTAATAACAATCAAACAAAAGGGAACTCGAAAAATTAATCTTTCAACTACATCAGGCACTAAAAGCACGTCTCATTTTTATATTCGCATATGGCAATATGAGAAAGAATTTATTTTTACTCATTCTTCTATTATAGATCTAACCTAACGCCCCGAAAAAATATTTTTTCGCTCTAAACTGCCAGATAAATATTTCACATTTGCTCGCTCGCTTCTTTCAATAGCGACAGAATAATTTGTAGGTGTCATTTAGAAAAAATATGAAACTTTTGCTATCAGAAATGTTAATTAACATTTCATTGATTGTTATTAATAGATTAAATGGCAGTCCTTAAATCTAATGAATATACAAGACATCTATTTTGTCACGTCAGCTATAAGCGTATATAAGTTAATTTCGTTTCAAACATGGTGACTTTATTAAATTATGTTGGCACACATGCATTCAAGTTTAGAATAGTATAATCTTTCCCACTTAAAAATAGCACGACAATTCAATTACCCACATGAATTAACTATACGAGTAGGTATATGAAAAACGAAAAGTGAAACTTTTCTCATTATATATGTCATGTATAAAAATATATAAATAAATTGTGCCCATTTAATATGCAAAGATAAAATGATGATATGCAATTAAAACAAGTTAAAAGTGTATGTATAGCAGCTAGGCAGGTAGATTACGTAATATTCATGGTATAATGTAATATTTTTTGCATACTTTGCTTCTTTACATTAAATGTTTAATTCAGTTAAATATTTTTTGATGAGCAGTAAGATCCACTGAATATTGGTCCATTTAGCGTTGCTTTAATTTTTTTTTTTTGGAATGGTGAAAATAAGTACAATTTATTAGTATCGTTAAAAAAATTTAAAAATAACGTTAAAAATAAGTGAATAAAATTTAAAGAGGGGTCACTATTTCACGAAATTTGTTTGTTTGTTGACGTGATTAGACTGTGGAGTCATTATCTAAACTTTGATGCCTTGTCCAATTTATCAACAACTTGACTTAGATTTTTTAACTTTTATATATTCACCAAGTTTTAGCTGTTTTCTAACTATGAATGAATCATATTCTTAATATACGAAATTTTATCTGCGTTAAGCGGGATCTTACACTATATTAAATCAAAAACGCATTCGTTTAATGAATACCACTACATCATTAATATCTATATGTGTACGCTTGCATAAACAACCAATATGCATTAATTAAGTTGCCGCACAACACAATATAATTAATATAAATAAATTACAAATTCGCTTCGTGTATGACACGTTTTACAGTTGTCTGATTATGCACGAACGAAATTGAGCGGTGCGAGCACAGCTCACCATCATCACCATGCCAAAGTTGACCGATACAATAAAAATGTTTGCTATAAAAGTTCGCACATATACACACACACACAATATCTAGTTTGCCTACGAAGAACAATAGCGACATAAAAGTCTCGGGGTGTGAAAATTCATTCACTCAACGTGCGCTGAAAATGTTATGAAAGTTTTGTCTCGCATTGATGTTTGCAGAGTTTGCAAAATGTAGGTAGGTATATTATATACCGCACCGACTTTTTTTTACAGTAATTAATTTAAATTGATGTATTAATGTATTAGCAGTAGATAGCGTTCGTGCGCGTGGTGTAATTGAGTGGGAACAAGTTTGGTGAAGGGTCGTTGGAAACGTTTGAGTTTAAATTGGCCGAAAACTATAATAGCCAGTGATATATAACGTGCATGATAAATTCGTTTGAACAAACGGAAGCTTTAGAAACAGCGGCCATAGGATTTAAATTTGAATTATTTATGTGCTTGCCATACATCAGGTCCCGCAATTGTCCCTAAGACCACAAGACTTTGTTTGCTGTACTGCATCAGATAACTCTAACACCAACCTTAAATATTCCAAACAAACAAAACACAATTTTCTTTTCGAGATATTCAGCGATCTTGATCCTTGTACCAAACTAACAGCTTTAAAAGCATTATCAGATAGTTAAAACAGTATTAGAGGTGTTGGTGTAGTATAGAGGTGGTATATAGGTAAGTACCTACAGGCGTACAGGTTGAAATAAATAAGAAGGACGCTTTTTCAAGCAGAAACATTTAATTTACGGCTTACGAGTTTAAGAGACTTTTCCTCCTCATCCTCATGAGTATGTGTGGAGAGAAAAATTCAATAACGCGTATACGCTTCAATTGCACTTCTTTAATGTCTGTAATTTCCTTTTTACACCAAATTGCAACACTTTTTCCTCGCACTAAACTGTCAACAATTTACTATCATTACCTCTTAGAAAACGATTTTTATTTCTTTAATAAAACTTTTGATTTAGAGGTGCATGAGCTGTTAATGTTCCGCCAAGTTACACTTTTATACTCATTTATAAATTTCACTCAATTTATCTACACACACACACACACACACACACATATATACAAATACATACAGAAGCTGTATTTACTTAAGAATTTTAATAAGTCAGCGTGCGGATAAAAATTATTTAGCATGCGTCGTTTTTTATAGTTTAACACATTCACGCAATAATAATGTTAAATGCGCCTCCAGTCTAATTTAGTATAAGCCAGGAATGAGCGATCATTTGTTAAAGTTAAATATTTGCTTCTTTTGTTTCTTTTTCTCGGTTTGTTCTCTCCAAGTAGCAGAAATGTGAATGAACGAGCCTGCCAGGCAAGAATAGCATTCGGATTTGATCCCAGGAACATTTGTAATGTAGTTAGAATTTATTTTGGTGTCATGAATGCGCGTACCCGTGCCAATTGGTGTGTTTTCTTGTACATTTTAAGGTTCATTGAATGTTTTCCATTCAATGCATTGCAACGACGCTCACACATTTGCGCGAATGCAAATGAATATACCTTTCCGCGATGCGGTATTACAATTTGTAGCCTCTTTGAAGCCGTTCTAATTCGATAAAGGTATGAATTTCAGGAAAAGCCCTGAATTTTGATTATGATAATTCAATCTGCTGCTGCTCTAGTTGCACAATCACATTATCCAGTTAACGTGCCATCCCCCTATTCTGTTAATCCATTTGTGTGTTTCAGACAGACAAACAGACGCGCTAATGCTAATTTGCTGATGGAATAGGATCTACGCCAATTGACGGAATGTGCGCTGACTCCAAGATTACGGTGGCAGTAGAAGAAGAAGTCGTCGCATTAGATAAATGTTTTGCCTGGCGTTTTTTCTACCAACTTTTTAAGCTAATTGAGATCTTAAACTTGTATACGCGTCCTTTTTAATAGCCTTTAATAAATTCCCGTCGCAGGAAATGACGCGTTTTTTCATCGGAACTCCCGCGCTTGTTTGAACCAAAAAAAAAAACGCGCACGCCAGGAGTGTCAAGTCATTAATAAGCTTTTTCGTTTGCCCTTTTTTTCCTACCACCACCACCCCTAATATGCGCACCTGCAAAATTATGTAATTAAGAAAAAAATGATGACTACTAGTTATTAATGACCCGAATGTGTACACTTCCTGATGGCTGAGGAATGATTAATATTTTATTTGTATAATTTGGATTTGAAATAAATAATAGTTTTTCTTTATTCGTTTTCAACTGCGCTGAGTTGAATGTAAGGAGTCGTCGTGGAAGTAGGAGGAGGGATGGATGATGCTTTTGTACCCTCGATGTTATTTAATCGACATGTCAGTCACGTTTGCGTCCGATTTAAAACCTTATTAAATTCAACTCGCCTTTTATATTTCACACTTCTTTTACGAATATGCACTTTTCTTAGACGTTCTGATCATTTTTTTCTCTCGACAGCAGCAGCGCGAATATATTCGCTGAGCTATTTTAAATTAGGTCCAATCTAATCTAAATGGAATGGAATTTGATAAATTTAATAATAAAAGTTGTGCTCACACACGTAGTTCTTTAAGGACTCTATTATATTGGCGGCGGCGGCGGCGCTCATTCTTGAAATACTCCCGAAAATTGCATTAATTTACATTGAATGCGCCTTATCAACAACACTTGAGCGCTCCCTTAATTCTTTTAAATTGAGCGAAACGCAAACAAAACGTACGAGAATCAAATTTATTGTTAACAGTAGAGTGAATTCATCAATGATTCTCTCAGATATATTCCTGCGGTGTTCTCGTACAGCATGACCACGTCCCGAAACGTAATAAGATAAATACGTGACTGGGCATCACGCACAAACGCATCCGTTGCGTACCTGATTTATCATTGTCTGCTGCTATTTATTTTCGGAATGTGCACAGGTCAACGAACAGTTATTTTATATTTATTACACGATCATTATTTGGACACTCATCAAAAAATTAAACAAAAGATCTTATATAAACTATTTTGCCTACCTTCGATTCCCATATATACAATCTATACGAGTACACCTGTTCGACGTTTTCGGTTCTAACTAACTAACCGATCAATTACGCAATGATTAATTGTAGATGCGATTTACTTAAATTCCGTCTGCAAAAAATTTGCAAAGCGCGATCTATTAATCATATTTATAGAATCTTACATAATAAGTTGTATTATTTTACGAAAGCGGTCTTTTAATACTTTTAACCTAATAAATTTTTCAAGAGAATTTTCAATCTTTTCTTAAACTGTTTTGCTTATATCGCAACATGCGCTTTTTCGACGTTTTCCTTTCAACTAACTAACCGGTCTATTACTCATATTTACAGAATCTTATACAATGTTTTATATAATTTTCTGAAAACGGCCTTTTACTACTTTCAGCCTGATAAATTTTCATAAAAATGTATAAATATGTTGCATATCTAGATTTCCATATATCGTTTCATCTTTTCGACGTTTTCGTTCTAACTAACTAACCAATCAATTAATTGTAGATGCTATTTACTTAAATTTCGTTTGCAAAAAATTCGCAAAGCGCGATCTATTAATCATATCTACAGTTTTTTTTTGCGAATCTTACATAACAACTTATAAACATTTTAACCGATAAATTTTTATAAAAATTTTCAATCTTTTCTTAAATTATTTTGTCTATCTATATGCCCAAATATCGTGCCATATATCTTTAACCGATCAATTACTTAAATTCTGTCCGCAAAAAGTTGGCAAAGCGATCTATTAATCATATCTGCAGTTTTTCTTTGCAAATTTTACATAATATTGTATCATTTACTACTTCTAACATGATAAATTTTTATGAAAATTTTCATTCGACTTTATTCTGCCACTATAAATTGATAAATTTCCAAACAAGTTGCAACGTTTTCGCTATTTTCTAATAAATATCAACGAAAGCATAATATTTTTATGTGCGTTTGAAAGGATTTTTATGTGTTAAATTATTAACATTCCACCTCTTAAATCCTTACGGTGCGCTTTTTTACGACTGTGATGCCAGAGCAAAGTTTCTACAAAAAAAACCAACAACAAGCAGACAGGATAATAATAATTAAAGCATATAAGCGATATTTTTTTGTTGTATAAAATTGCGATAAAACGCAATTATGACTCTTTTCCTTTAACACACACACACACACCAAGAAAAAAATTATTTTATTTTCCGTTGGCATTATTAAAAAGTTTATGATCGCACAACGCGATGATGATTATTATCTGCAAGACCTAAACTATTTCGTTATTTATTATTTATATATCCAAACAACTTTCATATTTGTAATATTTCTGATGTTCCACACGATAAAAAATAATTTTATTGTTTTGAATATTTATTAATTTAATTGCTCTCGTCTATATGAAAACTTAACACAAATATATATATGGCTAACGATTTTTTAAAGCCTTTTACCCACTGTGATGTTAATAGCCTAAATCATAGACACCAACCATAAAATAGTTTTGTAACAAATAATTTTCAAGATGCTAATGATGATAGCAGGTTATATTTCAAACAACAAGAAGAAAAAATCTAACAAATCAAACCATTTCCGATTGTTATAAACGATGCGATCGATATCAAACACGCACAAATTTTTTGAAGATGCTTTTTTTTTGGTGTATCCAATTAATAAATAAAATGAAAATGGGCGATCAGCTTGCGCGCACACAAGCGCAAGTTTGTCGTTATTAAGACATTTATCTGAACGATTCCTTTTGATTAGGAGCCTCCTAACCCGCTTAATAATTATACTCCGATTAACGAATGTCTATAAATTTACAAAATAATTGATTCGAGGCCTACCAATTAATACATAAGTTGTTGTGTATAGGGCCGGCCGCAATTCGAACCATTCGAATGATTCGAATGATGCGGAGCGCTCCGGCCGAAATGAAAAAAAGCAACCGATTCGGCCAGAATAAAATCACATACGCAATGCCTGAATTAATATGTGATTGGAATTGACTAATTAACATTCTCGGCGCAACGATTTACATGAATTATGACCGGAGCGCAAAAAAGTAGTCGTAGTTGGCGTAGGTATCATCATCAACCATCGTCGTCGTGTAAAATTCGTGCCTTTCTCAACTGCAAATGTTGATCTTCAAAAAGGAAATTAAGTTTTAGATAAAAAAGATGGATAATTAATGAGTTTCTTAACGATATTTTTTCTGCTTCAACTTGGGTGTTTACTTTGACGATTTTAAATTACCGAGAAACGTGAAAATCAAATATTTTTTATAATGTTGCAGTGCGAGAAAAAAACGAAGAAGAAGAAGAAGAAGTAAAAGAAGCGAAATGGGTGAAAAACTGAGGAAAAGGAAAAGTAGTTTAAAAAGTTTCTGGGGTGCGATCCTATAACCAATTAAAGTTTGGCAATTTTCTATCCGAACAAACAAAGTGAGGCTAAGAAAAAGGCGTTCATCACAGTCGGACGCCTTCACCTTCTAACTTTTCATGTAGAAAATGATCGCAGCGCGAACGCTTGCTTCGGTTCTAGTGTGGATGTGTCAATAAAATCAATGCACTAATTGTTTGCGGTGCTGGTGGTGGTGGTGTGTGCAGCAAGGATCATTCTTTTTACCGCCGCGCCTTGTGCTGCCTTGCTGCTTCGAATGTGAAAAGAAAAAGGGATGGTGCATTATCTCCTGGCAGGTAGCAACTTTCAGTAATTAACTGGCATTGTTGAGATAACCACCTCGACAGATGCGAGGGTTGATAGTCAACTTGTCGCTTGCAGTTAATCAATCTTAAAAGCTTCTGTTCCATCATCAAAACTTTATTGCGAGAATTTTTTTTCATTCCGTGTCGTTCTTTATTTTTTAGGTTTTGTCTTAGCGGAGTATAGTATAGGACGACCGTACGATAAGAAAATATCTTTTGTTAGCTTTTAATTAGAACATGAGTTTTAACTTTTGTCAGCCCCAAGGAGTATTTAGATTCAGTTCGGATAAAATTTCCAGGCCGAAAAGTTTGAATTGGAGATAAGATTCGATGAGGGACAAATATTATATATATATATATATGTATAAGAGAAACGGACGGTGTTTGAATATTCATTCAGAATTGGCAGCATCTGCGGTAACAAACCGTTTTCACGACGACTACGACAACGACAACGACAACGACGCATCTCATTGCCGGGCGTGTGATTATTTCGCATGCTCTGGGATTATTCACGTGCGCGCGCGGGGGGATGAGGAGATCCGACTTGGCTCTCATGTTTCATTTATCACATCACATGTTGACGCAATATGTTGCATTCTCTCGCAACAATCCCGCGCGCATAAAAGCAGCAGCAGCAGCAGCAGCAGCGTTGTTTTTATTGACTCGGAATCGGAACGAATTATTAATAGCGAATCAAAGATAACGAGAAAATTATTTGCATTTTATTGCAACGCACGCCCCCGCAATATATATACCTAATCAAATTATAATATATTCGTCTAAATCCAAATGGAAATTGTCGAGAAAGAAAGAGAGAGAGAAAAAAATGAATTTTGAGTAAAATGCGAAGAGAAATGTTGGTGTAGAATGATAAGGAAGAAAAATAAGTGAAAAAGTTAAGAAGCATAAAATTCGCTACCATTAGAGGTGTAACAAGCCATATCTAGATGTAAAAGTGAATGAGTTATGGAAGAAAAATGCAAAAATCTTGGCGTATGATAAGATTGGGGGTTGGAAAAAAGACATAAAACGGTAATTTGAGCTGAAGCAAATTTTTAAAAAAAGTAGGTCTATGAAAAATGCGCTCATTTCGTATTTAGTATCTACTGTAGCACTTACATGCACGTAAGAAAGTAACGCATATATACATATATATATAATTCACTTCACATTGATTTAATTGTGCTAAGAGGGCGTGGGGTTTTTCATGCGCTGCTGCTGCAAAAATCCATTCGTTTGTTATTCTTTTTTATGTAGCTGTAAATCGTGTTAAAGTGCACGATTGTACAAGGTTTGTTTACAAGATTCGCAAGTTTATTATGACCAGTTCGCACTTAAAGCACCAAACCAAAGACAAGTAAAAAAATGCGCTCCAGAGACAGCGAAAGCGAAGCATAAACAACGAGTTGGAAAATTTAGTATGTGTACGTATAGTATAGTTTTTTTTTCGTCTTCGTCGGGGAAGAGCGGAGGAAAAAAAGCAACAAACTGTTTACGAAATCGAATGAAAAATACATCAAAACCTATAAATATTTGCAGCTTCCTTTTCTCTTTACAATAAATTCCTGCAATGTAAATATTTCTGAAACGTTTTGTTCGGGATTTTTATACGCCCGGGATTTTCGTTCCCATTGTTAGGAAAGCCAGGAAAGCAAAACATATATGAAAACGTAAAATTCTCTTTCTTCTTCTTCTTCGCCCTGCACTTTTCTACCTCATATTTTTCTACACGGACGCGCGCACCCTTTATACTACAACAAGACGAAAAAATATTGTGTGTCCTAGCAAATCCTACGTTTTTACTACCCCTCGCTCGCTTTTTTATATGTACAATGTATGTATAAAAGCTGGAAAAACTGCTGACGCTCCCAAACACTGGATATAAACACATAAAAAAACTTGCACAAAGTGCGGCGGCGGAGACAGAGAGAAAAAAAAACGCACGCCGAATGTGACATTAATTAATAAATTTTCGTTTGTCAAAAGAAAACCCTTTCACTTTCATTCCGCGCCGAAAAACCTTCTTCAATTTAATAAGACGAAGAGCGAGAGAAGGCAATTTCCCTTTTGATTCTCTTCGCCCCATTTGATATCGCAGCGCGCAAATAGTTTTCTATGTGATTAGATAAGAAGCGCCCCTTTATAAACCCTCCCAAATCCACTTCAAAGTGTTGGACGTGATTTTTATTGCAACAGTCAACTTGGAGGAGAACTATGTTTGATACAAAATACATACATATATATATACGATATACGGCCGATCGTATTACAATCTCCTTCAACCATTAGCATTAATCAATAATTAATATCAGCAATGTTGCGTGCGCGTTTAGTTCTTGCTTCTGTATATTATAATAATAAAGCACTCCGATATGTAGGTGTTATAATCATTAAGGGACGGACCACCTACCTGCTTACATGAAATGCCTATGATTTAATATTAAATGCTCTAAAAGCTACTTTGCAATTATTAATTACTTTAATTTATGACTTTTAAATTAGCAAATCTCGCACACACGAATACCATATCAAAGCGGAAACGCAGCAAAAAATGGAACGCGTATAAACAACACAGGCAATCAACGATTTTGTTGTTCGGTTAGAATTCGAATGAATTGCGTATGTACATCGTTTTTATGACAATTGACTTGAATTATTTTCCATAAAGCAACACAATTTGAAATTTCCAACTACAAGTTGTAAATATTTATAGATTTCAATTATATGAAAAATTGTGTGTGTATGCGTAATTTAATCAATATCTAATGCGCGATAAATAATTTCTAAACATAGCGTTTAGTTCTCAAAATGATTATTTATTCTTCTTAGATTTAAAGTTAATTTAACTTTTACATTCTGAGAATTCGAATTAATTGCGTTTGTAAAACTTTTTTTATGACAATTGTATGTACGTATAATACATTCTGCTAACTAGGCTTGAATTACATTTCCATTAGTAACTCTTAAAAATATTTATACTAGTCGAAAAATTGGCTACCGTATGCATAATTGAAACAAGATCTACACTAATTTCTATTGATTTAAAGTAAAATCAAAGTTTTTGTTCTGTTAGAATTCAAATTAATTGCGTACATCGTTTTTATGACAATTTATAACTAAGTACACTGTAGAAGCACGAATGATTTATTTAATACATGCTGCTAACTAGGCTTGAATCATATTTTCTATAAGGCAATACAATTTAAAATTTCCATCTGCAACTTGTATGTTAATATTTATAGTACAGTCGAGTAGTAGACGCGTATAAAATTTCAATTTAATGAAAAATTGTCTACAATTCGTATGCGTAATTTAAACAAGATCTAATGCGCGATAAATAATTTCTAAAACATAGAGTTTACTTCTCAAAATGAATATTTATTTTTCTAAGGTTTAAAGTCAAACGTGTTTAATATTTCAAAGCCTAATTTTTATAATTAAGTAAATTACACATAGGTATAACTTATCGGTGCGCAAGAAAATAATAATCTACCAAAAAATTTTAATTACATTAATTTTACCATATTATAAAACGCCTCTTTGTTAACTTGAAACGAACATCTAACGCATGTTAAAAGGATGAAAAATTATTCAAATCGACCATTGTAATAATAAAACATATACATATACATAAAATCCGCCTACAATTTAATCACGTTTTATTTTTTTTATTCCAAGTCTCTTTCTTTCTCGTATTTATTTACGTAATGGTGACTTTATATACGCGCGTTTATATAAGAATGCTACACACAACACACACAATTATTTCCCATCATCATTGGCTTCGTGAGCGCCAGACTGTGACTGTGAAACGGGGCCATTTTTTCCACCAAACTTAAAAAATACTAATTAGTCAGGGTGGTCTCCCTTTTATCTATACAACAACAACAGCAACGAAAAAAAACCATTTGGACGTAAATTGAATGAAAACAACGTAAGCCGCTCCAACGAGCACTTCATTTCTTACGCGTAAATACCTTTTTTTATTATGTATTTTTTTCTACATGAAGAAGAAAAAAGCGAAATAAATTAATCATGAAAAGCAAATTGTTTGGCCGATAAATAACATTCTTAGTTATACATANTCCTACGCGTAAATACCTTTTTTTATTATGTATTTTTTTCTACATGAAGAAGAAAAAAGCGAAATAAATTAATCATGAAAAGCAAATTGTTTGGCCGATAAATAACATTCTTAGTTATATATATAGGTAGATATATAAAAAAGTAAATTTTAATTAAGCGCGGCGCGCATAATTTTTTCTGTTTTCGGTGATTTATTTTTTAAATTAAAACCAATTAGAGATCGTTGCTTAATGAATTTGAATGGTTCGGTTATTTATGAATGAGTTGGGGGAAAATTGATATTGTTGACTTATTTATGCTTTTCGTTCATTATTTCTTTTCACCAAATGCAACAGCATGACATTTCGATCAGTGTTTCTCAAACACTGGTCCACCAGAAAACTTTGACGGCCAAATTTTGATGGATTTTCTTTGCGAAGGTAATTTTTGCGGCTTTCTTCTTTGTTTTTTATTTGATTTTGACATTTTCCATCAAAATATTTATAGATTTTTAGTAAAATTTTTATAAAAGCAAGAAGAACTGCGATTTTCAATCAATAATGATGAAAGTCGTTTAAAAATGTAATGGAAAATGCCAAAGATCAAAGAAAAGTCGCAAAAATTTTCACGTAAAGTAAAATCCATCAAAAATTTTAAGAGTTTAAGAGACGTGGAGGTGCTAAAATACAATTTGAGACACTAAAAATTAATAAAACGATAAGAAACGCTAATTTAGATGTTATAAATTATACCTAAGAAACCATTTTTTGTTAAATTTTAATTAACATTGTTTTGTTGAATTATGAAATTTGTAATGCGAGTCAAGTGCGAGCGAATAAAAATGCAACTTTTTGCGCTTCGAGTGCATTTCAATTAGGCAGCACAACTTTTTTTTCTCTTTCTCATCTGGAGCGCATTAAAATATTGAAACTGTGTGTTTGCTTCGATTCCAGCCGCACACAACAAAATAAATTATTAATAAAATAGTTTTGCTAAGTAGACGAAGTTAAAGTTTTGTGCGGAGCGTTCTGAAGTGCGCGTAGCAGCAGCAACAGCAGCAGCAGCACAAAACAGTGAACGCAAAAAAATTGTAATGCTGTTACAAAGCATAACCTCTAACAAAAGTTTAAAAGCAATTTAGAAAGTTAACATTTGGTAGAGACCGACCCAAAAGTTGCCTAAAATGGTAACCATTTTGTGACTTCCTTTAATTAGTCGCTTTTCCTGATTCTTATACAAAAAAAAAAGAATTTTTATCTATACAGCGCGCCCTTATTTCACTCCAAAAAGAAGCACTTTAGATTACAATTAACACACACACACAGGAAAAAAAATTAAAATTAGAATGGAATATGTAAATTTGCTCAATTTTTACTTTCGTCGTTGTCAAACAACTGAAAGCTTTCAATGCGTGCGCCCCATTTTAATTAAGACAGCACAAATTATAGCCTCAATTCTAATTCATTCTCAATCAAATATTCATTACCACTAGCTAAAAAACTTTCCGTCGTGTCTTTTGTAATTTAAATGAACTCGGTATAAGACTCGTACAAAAAAAAACGAACAAATCTTTCTAAAAAAAAAATAACGAAACGCGCACTTTTACTTAGCTGTCGCATTGTGAACGAAATGCAATTCTTTTCACATTTAATCTAGCTTGAAAATAATTGACTCCACAATGGATGCAAATCTATCCTAGTATATTATTTAAAAAAAAAACTGCACCAGTTGTCTATATATTTATTTATTTATTTATATATATAAATTTCATTGGAGAGAGACGAAAAAAATTAATCATGATTTAGTGCTCTGGCATGAACTATGCATGTATACTACTACGTACTATTTTCTGTACGGCTATATATTTTAGGAAAATCCCAAGAGTTTTCAAAAACGTACTTGATGAAAACTTAATTTTGAGTTGTTTATATACTTGCAACTTTATATATATAGTAAATGTATAGCATATTTGAGCTAAATGTGGAACGTTTTCTGGCAAATAATATTATTGCAAAGTTTTCTTAGTAGGGCAACAAAACCATACAGAAAAATTAAATTAACATAAGGAAACATATGAAGATTCAAGATAAATTGGTGAAATTAAAGTGATTTTTAATAATCAAGACGTATGTAATAAAAAAAGTCTTAATTTTGAGTCCTTTGTATATAGGTATACCATATTTGAGCAAAATATAGAACGTTTTCTGGCAAAAATTATTATTCAAAAATTTTGTCAGTAAATATAGCATTGATTGTAACATTTACATAAAAATGTGAATTGTTGATCAATAATAGCAAAAAACTATAAAGGGATAAAATATAAATAGCTGGAATTGAAGTGATTTTTAATAAAAAAAAGTCGAGTTGAGGCGAGCGAGGAGCGAGTGAGTATAAAAAGGAAAATTGTCGCTGCTTTTCATCGCATCATCAATTACTATTTTCGGCTCGAATAGATTTCCTTTTAAAAATGAATTTAGAAGGATGTGGTATCTAACGCGAGATTAAAGTTGTCAACGGAAAGATTCCTTTTCTTTTAATGGGATCAATATTAGGAGCGTTGGAGGAGCAAGAAGAAAAAAGCGCGCTACCACGGCGCGTTCGTTCTTTATGCGCCGCGCCGCTGACGACTAAAAATATTTTTCGTGTGTAACGTCAAAGGAAGCATCGGAAAATTGTGCAAAGATTAATCGGTAACAGAATATAAGGGATATTGGGGGCCGTTCAATTTTATTCACATCACATCAAAACGAAATTGACTTTCAGACCACTGAGCCGATAAAACGCCCAAGTCCAGAATGTATACCTAATATATATATATATAGATAGATATATATATGTTATATAAATCGTAAAGCCACAAATGTGTAGATGTATATACATATATATGTTATATAGAAAAAAAATTATTTCGCATTTTTAAACAAACCAAACGAGAAAATTCGTTGAAATTAAATTATAGAGAGAAACCAATAGAGGAAATACATCAAAAGAATATTTCGTATATTAAAAGTTCAAACGGATTGGTGTTTTAATATTAAATTTAAATCTTCACATTCGAATTATATTTTTTTATAGCCAAAGTTTTATTTGCCAAAGATATTAAAAAAGTTTATTATATGTTATTAGAAAAGTTGCAACTGCAAAAAAATCGTTAAAATGCTTAAAGTGAATTGTTGTTCGGAGGCGTAACGTTGACGCCATTTGAAAATTATTGTAGACACTAAGCACCAACAGTCAAATGTGACTTATTGTTAGTACAAGCGCAAGACGTGGAAAAAATAGAAAGAGCAGTCGCTCTGCTCGTCGGAATGAGTAGCAAAAAAATACTATCTATAAAATATGAAAACGTTACTTTTGGATGCAATTTCAATAAGAATACGGTTTTCAATTGGCACGATTCTTGTGAAAAATGTGAGTAGCACATTGCCTTTATCTTGCTATTCGATTTCGAACAAAATGCACTTCAATTGTGGTGGAATATATAAAGAAAACCTCAGAAAATATTAGTTCCTTTTAAAATCGTTCGTCGAGCGCATGTAATTGACAATAATACTTTGATTATCTCCGATAAATCAATACAAAATATAATTTCTATTTCTCAATATACGAGAGTAAGTATTTTATTGACAATGTTTATTATCCCTGAAGCGAACAATCAATAAACTTTATTAGAAGAGGAATATTGCTATTGTTATTAAAACATTGTATGTACTCGTATGTACCGATTATAAATAAAAAAATATTTAAAAAAAATACTTATCAGTAATATTTTGATCGTTCAAATTTCTATTCAGCTGCAAAATGCACATCAATTGAACATATTAGTTTGTTTAGAATCGAGCGTATATAATTGAGAGTAATACTTTGATTGACTTTGCTCTATCAATACAAAATAATTTCTATTTCCTAATATAAGTATTTTATTGACAATCTTTATTATCCCGAAGCAAACAATCAATAAACTTTATAAAAAGAATATTGCTATTGTTATTAAAACATATATGTGTGTACCGATTATGAAAAGTTGAATAAAAAAATATTTATTAGCAATATTTTGATGGTTCAAATTACTATTCACATTCAAAATATACTTCATTTGTGGAATATATTTCTAAGAAATTATTAGTTCTTGAAAAATCGCATGTAATTGCCAATAATACTTTGCTTATCTCCGACAAATCAATACAAAATAATATCTATTTGCTCACATAATAGTATTTTGTTGACAATGTTTATTATCCTGAAGCGAGCAATCTATAAACTTTCTAAGAAAATTGCTATTGTTATTAAAACATTGTATGTTCCGATTATGAAAAATAAAATATTTATATTTAATTAACAATATTAATTATCTCAAAGCAAGCAAGGAATAAACTTTATAAAGATATTATGACAAAAACATTATAGGCATGTACTGATAATGATGAGTTTGGCAAAAAATTATTTATTAGCAAAATTTGGCACATGCGGTGATAGTCAAAATGTGCAGAATGTACGTGACATATTTACAATCATTAAAAATTTTCTATTCACACACACACATACACACCGAAGCAATATAATTACGTGATTTATTCAGCTTTTTATACTTTTAAATTCCACCCAAAAATTTTCAGTCAAGAATTTATTGTATGTAAGTTTAAATTTATTAAAATGTTTGTTAATCTTCAATGTTTTATCGTTGAAAGTTTCCCAGTAAAGTGAGTTCCTTTAAAAATTTATGGCTTAAATTAAAGACTTAAAATCATTAAATTAGTCTTACATACTAACTAACATTTAATAAATTTCTAATGCGCATTTAGGTCCCCCTAATCCGAACCTTTCTATATGCTGAATACTAAATGCGATGCATATATAGCAATACAATGGCATGTATTTACTAAACAAAAATAATGAAACCAAAAAAAAAAAAATTAAAATGTGATTAAAATTGTTGAGAAGATGTAATGGCGCGTCGTCATCATCATCATCATCATTATCATCATCATGGAAATGCGTTATGGACTGCAAGCACTAGGAATAAATTATTAATACCCAATTAGTGACGTAGTAAATTGTAACGATATCCCATCGGCCCTATTGTTTATTTTCGTGAGTAAAAAGGGCCGTAATTCATGTAACCCAACTCCGCTCCGAATTTAATTATAGATAGAGAAGAGCAGGAGGAGGACGACGACTCGAATGGTGAAGTGTACATACTACTACTACGTGAGAGTGTGTGTATCTGTTGTACTCTACTTGTATATGTGTTTCGGGCGCGTTTTGTGTGAATTAATCGCATCTTTAAACTGGGAATTGATCCCGCACTATACTCCGCTGGATCAGTTCGGCTGCTGGATTTGAGGGGCGATGAGGGGCAGAGCGCGGGCGGGCGGATTGGAGACACGATCTGTTTACGACAGTGTTCAATCCTCGGATCCTGCTTCTGAATTACATGTCCTACTTCTAGTGTGAAGTTCGTGGTCCTTTGTCATCTGCATACGACACTCTACAGGGATTTTACTTCAAACTTCTAAGCTGTACCTTACAATATAAGCTTCACGACAAATCCGATTTTAACTTTAAATTAAAGCGCTTTGAAATAAAATATTTCCCACTCTATACGCACATATATATATATCTATCTATCTATCTACCTACTACGATAAAATAATATAAAACATTCCAATCTTTATTATTTTAATGTGAATTTCTGTTTGAAGCACTCGCATGCGACCATAACACACTCGCATATATATGTACATAGGTATATAAAAAGCATTTTCATAAGAATGTGTTCTTGATTTTAATTGAGAATGCAATGAAAGGCGCCAATTAAAACTTAAAAACATTAATGAAGCAAAAATTTTTATTTTGTTTTTTTTCGTTTCGTTTTTCATTTTTACCATCTCGTCGCTCCATCTCTCTCTCTCTCTCTTCACCGATTAAATGCCTTTTAATTGAAATTCCTTCAATTACTTTTAACTATGTGAAGGTATAAAACGCTGTCACGCAATTTTAGGTTACCGTACATGTATTAACTTTGCTTTAAGCTACAATAAATCCTCGGCGCACGAAAATTAAAAAAAAAACAGTCAGACACATACACACACATATATACACATATATACCCAACCATCTTTATTAAAATGTATAAATTAAAGCGCTAAGTGCACGAGAAAAAAACTAATTCAGCGAATGAATGTGAATATAAAGTTATCACTTGTCAAATAGTATAAAAATTTTATTTGCCGTAAATAAATTGCATGTCAAGATAAATTTCGTTGCAATATTTCTGCGCGTCCACCTTGGTTTGGTGTTTTGCTACAAGAGAGAAGAAGAAGAAGAGAAGAAAAAAAAGTAAAGTGAAAAGAAAATGCGGAAAGCGAACGGGAGCGCGCGCGGGCTCTTTTTGAAGGCGAAGAAGAAGAGGAGATTCCGACTGATCAAAGAGTTGCGTAGCGGAATCTTTTATTGCAACCGCCCCGTCATTTGATATATCCGGTTATATTCTCAATATGTCGAGAAAGACATGTAGAAAATGTTTGATAATAAAAAAAGGAGGGCGCGCGCCACTGCCGACACACACACAACCGCACCGCATCTCGTATTACCTATAAAATACACATTCATATATATGTATATATATAAGAGAGACCGCCGCCTTTGATTATTCTTGTCAATCTCGACTGTAATTGAGGTTAAGTTCACAAACGAAACGTATTTTAAAGCTGCTATTAAAATTTCATGGCAATTTCCAGCGCAACCCCGATACGAAAAGATTCAATTAAGAGGAAAACATTTCGTCGTCATTTGTTGCCGATTTTTTTTATTATACACAGTTGCGTTTCATTCAATGGTATACATGTAGCAAATATAATCTATAAACTTTTTAGTATCTCCTCCAAGATTTATACATAACATTTTGGATAGGGATTTTTCTTTGCGTTGGGGGGGGCAATTTTTCTACCATTCTTCTTTGATCTTTTAGCGCTTTTCATCAATGTCTTAATGAAATCCTTCATTATCGCATGAAAAGGTGAGAAAAACTTCGTTCTTCCCACATTTTCAAGCAATTTTTATGACAATCTTTAAATACTTTGATGGAAAATGTAAAAATCAAAGAAAATCGAAAAATTGAATGGTGGAGATAATAAAAAGTGTATAGATTATATTACACACATGCATGGTGTGTTTTATTAACAATAATAATAAAATATTTGTGCCCTCGCGTTCCCATTCCCATTCCAAATTACATCTTCATTAATATTAGATGCGGAGACGTGAAAAAAAATTGTAAGCACCTTATTTGCATAGTCAATTACCATCTGGATTGATTAATTACAGCCTTTATACAAATATTAGTCCCACGCACTGAGCAGCACGTTGTGGGCGTTTGGCTTTTAGCTAAAATCACGAAACGGAACGTGCGCGCATCGTCGCTCAATTTTCATTTCACTGCTTTTTTTACTCTTCTCAAGTCGCTGTTGTATATATACGAACTAACTACATTCAATTTATAATCAAAAACCAAACAACACGATACTACTAGAAGATTGTTTTCTTATTATTATTAAACACAGCCGCTCGGCGATGGATGTTGTTTGAATCGAATCGAAACGCGCGCGCTTTTGTATTTTCGGGCTAGCGATTTATTATGATGGAAAAGTTTTCGACAACGGAATGAATTAAAACACGCGCGCACCAGAGTTTGAAACATGCAGAGGAGAGAAGGAATTTCTGCAAAAGCAAGTTATTACTTTGCCGAGATATTTATAAAATTCTAACTGTTATATTCGCCAATTCCGCGCGCTGAACTCATTTCACAAAGTTAAATTAACGTATTATTCACAACAAGCGCAAATTACACATTTCACTGTTATCATTTTTTTTTCTGACCTTGTAAACTATACACACACCGCACACATTGCAAATTTCTATACCTGTTGAGAGAAAATAAGTCTCGATGAGTATTTATGTAAGTAACATGAGACATCCAATTAATTCTCTGCAAACGCTCCATTTGAGCGTCGTAAATTAGAGCATTTTCATATATGTATAATAGCAGCGCAACAGCAGCAGCAACGCTTATTTATTTCTGCGTTTTAATTAAGAGATATCGTAAGCGCAGTGAACGTGAGTGGTCGGTGCGTAGATATACATATAGTTTAAAACATGCGTGCCGTAATGTAACACACACACACAAAGCGCTCTCCTTTGGTATAATGAAGAGTGCGCTCATTTATCCTCCTATAAGCGAGAGAGTATCGGGGTAGAAGTAGTCGTAGTAGATACGCCGGCAGGCTTAGACAATGTGCGTTGTGTTTCAGGGGGAGTGTAATGGACTTGTATCCCCCTTATTAGACCGGTAATGGTGGTCTTTATGATGGCAGGGGCGCTCTTATTTAGTGTCTGTTTTATTGCAACGGCCCCAGAAATATTAGCATGCGACGAGCTTGTAAAACCTAATTCACTACAACAACACTCATTTCCTAGTTTAATCGTCGCACATTTACTCCTTCATCGCTTTTTATTACATTATAGTTGGATAAAAAAACGAAGCGCAGTCTATTAAATAACATTTCAAGCGCACCGAATAAAAAAACCAGCAACAGCAACACACAAACGGCTAAGCACTTAACAAAAATAAATCCTAATCATTTTAAATGAGATGTTCTTGGTTGACGACCACCAAAACGCACAACGCTGATGAATAAAAATGTCTCCGCGTCGACTAATAGATATACCGGTAGTTATTGAGCGGTCAAGCATTCGGTTTTTTTATATCCCGTTTAATTGCTCTGTCGTGTTCGTCTTATCAATTTGTGATAGTCCAATATGTATAATGTAATGCGAAGCGCATTAAAGTGAGACATTTATCTAATGGCTTCGGCTACCGGGATGGATTGGATGCATGATGGGATGGTGGAGCGCACGGCGGTGCGCTCCTCGCTGCTGCTGCTACGCCGAACGCATAATTGAATTTGTTTCGAGTGTGAATGAAGCGATGAAATGCGAACCGATGAATGGGTCGTATTGCTCGAATGCGCGCGTAAAAAAATTATTTAAAAAGGCGCAATGTGTGCGAGCAACGGCGGCAGCAGCAACAACAGAAGAAAAAATACAACACAACAACATACACAGCACGAAGAATGAACGGTGGTAAGCGTGCGCGCAACGTTATAAATTAACAATCAAAAAAGGTCGTTTGCGAATAGCCGAGATTGCATCAATAAAGATTCCGCGCGTGGACAATACTGGTTTATCCTTTTTCAACGTTTTATTATTGTTATTTCAACACTAGTTGCGATTCTTTTTTACAAACGTTGCATTCATCAACATTCTTTTAACGGCGCGCGAATTATAAAAATATAGCGCCATTAACATTTCAACGCAATCATCATAAAAATTTTCAAAACTCATATAGAAGAAAACAGTCGTTTTGATTGATTGTGCGCATAGGCATCATGTTCTCCCATTCCAACACATGCACATAGGACAATATATAAACTATTCAAATTATTTTTTAGTATTGACAATTCTCTTTCGATTTTTCTTTGATTTTCAGCGTTTTCCATCAAAATATTTAAAGATTTTTATCAAAATTGTTGGAAAAACAAGAAAAATGAAGTTTTCGATTTATATATTGTTCAATTGCCCCCCTTATCAGTCGATGTGGGGCCGAAAATGGGAAACACTAGCCTAAAACTGTAATTTTCTAATTAATTAGTTGAAATGAAATATAATATGCATATATTAAGAAATAACTTGATATTTATTTAAATATTAAATAGTTGTATAGGTAATTATATTCATAATTAAAATGAAATAAACTAATTGGAATTTCTGCAATCAAATTAATTATATCTATTTATTTAATTATCAATATTTATATTCTACTGCATTTCAATTTTATGAGTAATTAAGTGAGTTTTGCTAAATACACTAATGGAAATTCATCATCGTCATCGCATTGAATTATGAAAAAAAAAATCAATGCGCACCTGTAACTTATTAAATCTCCGTAAATTATAAATTTTGACAAGTGATAATTTAGTGAAAATTTAATTAGCTTTGATCAAACAGCCACATCAAAATCATAATTTACATAAAATTGTGTAAATACAAATTTCGTGTTTAATTTACTTTTGCGCAAAATAAATTATATCGCATTTTAAAATCTTCACTAATTTACGTTACTGCCAAATAAATGTTGGCGAGTATTATTTGCATATTAAGATTGATTGATAAAACTTATATATAGGTGGGTAATATTTTTTCACCCATCTGCACCATCATCAGGAGGCTCTCGCCGAATGAAATTCTATAAAAATAATTTTACAGTTGTAAAGTAGCGCAGATGTTAAAATATCAAATAAATCAGATTAATTAATGCTGAATGTACAGCTGACGTTTGTTGTCTTATCCAGTATATCACCAGCCGTTACGTTTCAACCAATTTCGTATCATCATCTTTCGTTATTCTTTTTTTTTATTTCCTCGAGGAAATTCTTCTTCCAAATTCAATTAAAATTTTATAGTTTAATAAGAAAGTGTCAAGTGGAAAGTTTATGATTGAATAAAATTAATAGAAAATGAAGAAAAATCGATGATTAATTAAAGGCGTACGTGTCTGGCAGTTTAAGTGAAAAATGTTACAACGTACACTACTACTCGTCGTAATTGTACAGCTGCTAAAGTGTTAAAGAAATAAACAGCTATTTTATATATATATATGTATTGATAATAGCGTTTGCATTAATTAAGGCGCGTTATCAAAAATAAAGTAAATTCTAGCATTAATCAAATTTCAAAGTGAATCATTTGGAGTTGACAACTTTATGAAGCAAAGCAAATTGAAAAATATGGTGGCGTACGACGCACGTTTTTCATTTCACCTCCCTTCCTCCATCTCCTTCCTCCTTTTTTCGAATCTTGATAATTATGGAATATTAATTTGAGAAAGGATGAGGTACATTTGGCCAGGGACATTAATTTGTGTTGGCAAAGGAAACGTCAGAATGCTATTAATAAGTAAAGCACTTGTGTGTGGTCGACAAGATTCTAATCACCTTGTCCTACCAACCATTTCAAATAAAAATTAATTTATATATGCACTTTTAAAAATAAATTTGAATTAATTTAGAATATTATATAAGCGCCAGCGCGTTTATTT